>PVJS01008037.1:15621-54368 GCA_004027185.1 Glis glis | reverse complement strand
GCAAGAAAATGGAAAGATCTGGAGAACATTATGTTAAGTGAGATTAGCCAATCACAAAAAAAGAAGGGACATATGTTTTCATTAATATGCGCAACTTAGGGAGTAGTGGGGACACAAAAGGGACTCCAATGACAAAGGAGAACCCTCAGTGGTGCAAGGGAAGGGGTACAAGGGAAGGGGAAGGGTAAGAAAGAAGTGAATCTATGGAATTACTGTCATAAACAATGTGTATATATGAGATTATACCAACATCATTCTCAGTGCTACATGTGAGGAGGAAGCGGGGGGGAGGGACACCAAGAGCTGTGTGCATGTATGTCAACACCAAACTGATACTCATTGTGATGTGAGATTACAATGCACCAATAAAAACATAAAAAAATAAAAGGTAACATGAATTTTTTAAAGGAACATGAATTAAAAGGGCCTCCTCCTGCCCACGGTGACGCTGTGTTCTTAACCACTCTGGAGGGTTTCTTTTGCCTGTTTCTCTAAGGTTTTGCTCTCACTAAGAACTTTGTTGTCTCCTCTTCCTCTCGCTCTGTGATTACTCAGGGTTAACTTAGTGCATCAGCCAAGGTGGCAGTAACCTTCCTGACGGCAGGGCCGGGGCAGCTGGAGCCGCACACAACTCCCCACCCGGAGGCTTGGGCTTAAATGTCAGAAGGGCATCGGTCCAGATTTCTACTTTGGGATTGGTCAATGAGATAATTGCTTACATTTTGCAAAGGGAACAGTTTGGAGCTCTGAATAAATATCAAGTGAGATGCTCAGAGACTAGTTTTTAATCAGAGGAACTAGTGTGTAACTCACCTCTCTGTTTACCATTGAGCTAAATACCATTTGTCAGCATGGTGGTGAGGATCATTAGACAATTTTAAATCTTTATCTGTGGTCATACACTGTTTTACTTGTACTTCTAATGGATCATTAGGTATATACAAGAAGCATGAAGAACATGGAAATTTGTTCTCTCTGAGTGGGATTATAGCTGATTTTGTTAAAATATAATGTAATGAGAAACATAGAAGAAGAAGGCTATAAACTTCCCTCAAATTATTTTTATCTGAAGAGTAAATTTAATACTTACATTTAAAAATTTTACCTAGTACCTCATTTTATGGTTGAATATCAATTTTTGAAAAGAAATAATAGCAGGAGGGAGGATTATATACAGATGGACTTTTCATATTGAGAGAAATTACTGCAAATAAAGATATAAAATGTACTCTCTTATTTCCTTCATTTTAAACTCCAACTTTACAAAACTTTACTGACTTTTAAATTTTTTCAAAGCACTTAAGTGTAAAAATTTCAAACAGCATCAAACCAATTTTTTCAGATTTTAACAACACATATAATAAACTCCAATCTACATTTTAATGAACGACTTCCCAAAGCCAAATCCAACACCATGCTCTCTTTGAATTTATATCTTAACAGGTCATGTTGTCTCTCACAATAGTAAAGAGTGTACATCACATATTAAATAACATGATACACAAGAAACAAGAAATTTGTTTTCATTCTTAATATTATCAAATATTATGATACAATAAACTTCATAATTGTCTATACATTGATCTAAAATAAAACACTTTAGGAAGAGTCACCTATTTTTAAGTAGACTACTCATTACTAATCAGTATTTATCCTTAACACCAGCCTTTTGTGACTGACTGAATACAAGAGTTGAAGAAGAAAGAGGACACGTGGAGGACGACTCCCCGGCTGCCAGCTTGGTGGTGCAGGTGATGGAGATGGAGCATCTCGGAGAAGGAGCGGTAGGAGGCGGCGAGTAAGCACCACTCTGACATGACATGACGGGTGTGAGGTGACTGCGGTCACATCAGGGCACATGTCCCGTGGGCAGTGGGACATGAGTCCCAGGCTCAGGAAAGGGGCCAGAGCTACACATTTACGTCTCATCAGCATGACAGAGCGCTGTGACCTCCAGATGCAGAAAGGCAGACCTGGATCTGGAGGGGGTACACTTACCTGACCTGCTGCCCTGGGGCTCTGTGCACACACCTTTCATCCCTTCAAGCCCATATCTTCTTGGGCCAGTGATACATGACTGACATTTCTCTCATATCTCCTCAGAACATTTTCAGAACCAAACATTCCCAGTCCTAGGATCCTTTCTTCCTGCACTGAGAACATTATAGATGGCACTTACTATCTCCACATATAGCACACGCAGCAAGGTCCTGGACATACCAGGTCATTAATAAATGTTCACCGCTATTGTTTATAGTCTTCTAAATCTCTGTAGGAAATATTAACTTTTTTTCTTGCAACACTTTTTTGCTTCTCGTGTCTAAGTTTTTATAAATTTCAAAAACTACTTCAAGATTGATTTTTAAATATAAGTCATCAGTATTTGATAGGGAGGCATCTAACGTTCATCATCAAGACTGAATCATTTTTTATTACCACTATATATTGGTTGTTGTAAGATTTGGAGGCATCCCTTTCTCATCTTAGGGAAAACCATGGAATCTATCAGCTGAGACAGAGAGAAGGTTCCTAACCCTCTGAGATTCCCCAGAGGGTTACGGTGACAGTAATCTGGCATGACTAATCCCCAATTCTAGTAGGTGATGAGGGTTGAATTTCACATTTTGCTTTATTTAAAAAATATGTGCAAAAGAGTCCCTGAAAATGAGAACAAACGAGGCTTTGTTACTATCAAGTGCCTTGGCAATTTTCTGCCTAGAGGAATCACAGGGAATAAAGGATTGGATACTGGGATAAAATCCAATTGCCTTTGGAATGGAAGTATAATATCCTTGTTAAGAGCACTGAAGTTCTGGGATTTCTCTGAAATAATCACCTCTGTGCAGGGTGGATTATGTCCCAGGATTGTAACACTTACCACAGAGGACCCAGAAAAGAGAGGAGGTGATGCCCTCCAAACTTGCCCGTTCTGTAAGGGCAGACATGTTCTCCGTCTTGGACTTCCATGGCCACACTGCATAATAGATTTTCACTGTAACAAAATCTTGACCCTTTGTTTTTTGGAAGTGGGGGGAATATTTCTTCATTTCCTAATGGTATAAATCAGTTGTTTTTCAAAATATCCTAATATTTTGAAATATGAGTTTGTCTGATGGTTACACATTTAAAGCAGGAATACCACTGCAGTGACAGGATGCCTTCCTCAAGAGCTTGACACACATGGTGTCCTTCTGCCCCAGCAGTGGTGATGCCAGCTTTAATCACAGCATGAACACTGCCCTCCAGATTCCTTAGTATAAAGTTATTATCTTCCCTTTGTAACTAATAACTTTATGTAGGGATACTTAGAGACTGTATAAATAGTCTTTTTCTTATCAAGCTTTCTTATCACGTTTTAGCATTCATTGATGATTTTCACACTCCAATATTCATGTTAAATGCACTAGCTGGCACTCTACTATAAGAAAGACCTTCTGTCTGTCTCAATATGTACTTATCAACTTATTTCAGTATAGACTCATGGATTTTTATTTTAGTCAATGGGTTATAATCTATTTCCTTGATATTCGTGTTCAAATTTCTAGTAGCAGTTCCTTCAAGTTGCTTCCTATACTCTGATACGTCCCCATTCCAGTAGAATCCTCTTCAAACTATTCTTATATACTTTTGACAAGTACCCATCATTGTTTAAGTACTTCTTTACTTTCTGGGTCCCAAAGATGTTCTAGGCTCATTTGTATACTTTCCCTGCCACAGCTCTTAAATTAACCCTTTTTCCAGAAAATTCTGGTTCCTTTTAGTTTAGAATAATACTTAGAAAATAATAGAGATAAAGATAGGTATTTTCATATGTACGTCCAGGAAATACATGTGTATATTAACAGATATAGATAGATAGTATACATAGAGATAACTACATTAATTAAACATGAGTTTATACTGATGCCTTTAATTCTAATCCAATGCCCTAGAATACATTCTCGTCTTCTGTGTTTAGTTATAGAATGCCCCCTAAAGAGTTCATGTTCATTAAGCTCAGGGTTGACATGCATTGGGTTTATCTGGGTGGTGGCCAGGGCCAGTAGGGGGTGGCTGGAGAAGGTGGGTCCCTGGGGTGTGGTCTAGGGGATTGTGTTGTGTCTTGAATCCCCTTGCTTGTTCTCTCTCTCTTTCTCTCTCTCTCTCTCTCTCTCTCTCTCTCTCTTTTGCTTCCAGCCTCCATGAGGTGGGAGCAAAGCCTTGCACTCTCCCTCTCTCGACTTCCCACCACCATGCCTTGAGCTCCACAGACATCAGCTCCTGTGGACTGAACCCCACATCTCCAAAAACCATGAGCAAGTAAATGTTCCTTCCTCTAAGTTGTACGGTCAGGTCTTTAGACTATAGCTATGAGCATGCTGACTAGGACAATACCTGTCACTCTATTTCTATCCAGGAGAAATTATCTCTGTTATCCATTGTTTTCAATCTGTTCAGTTATTTGCTCAGGAATAGAATATAGAAATGTTTCAGGATTGTTAATCCATATCACTTTAAAAAGCAAACCTGCTAACAAAAATCCAACTTTTTACAGCTTTGTAGGTAAAATTAACATATAGTAAAACACAAAATTTTTAAATATACAGTTCAATGAGTGTTTACAATTAAATACGCCTGTGTAGCCTACAGCCCAATCAAGACATAGAGTATTTCCATGATGCCAGAAAGTGTCTTCATGGAGAACACAATTTTGAATGCTCAAAGTTGGGATCTTCTCACTGTAGATTTTTTAATAGCATCTAGGAGTGTTCTTCACTTGGGACTTTTTAAAGCAAAAGTATGTTAATTAAGAATGACTGAACGAACTGTAAAATACACACTCAATTAGTTGTAAACAATTTGTGACAAGGTTATAATGTTAACTTTCCAAAGGAGAGTAAAATAATAGGAAAGCGATAACACCTGAGCCTGGCTAACTAAGAAAGTGTATTTTCTCTGCTTCCATCTGGATTGTGTTTTTTACAGTTTGATTTAATGATCTTCCTTGGTAATCCATATCAGTCTGCCCTAAAATAATCTTTTACGACTCTTGAAAATTTGTTTATCCCCTTTATTATGAAATTCAGATAATTTTTTGGTCTTGGATTCTTATATCAAGAAGATTATGTTTTTCTCTAGTATATTTGACTCTCAAACCTGAAACAATACTGTGTTATTTTTGCACATACCTATTAATAAATTCACGACTTTTATTAGTTCATCAAGGTAGACCTAAACACATAAAAGAGCTTTCGCTGTTTTCTTAAATTATGAGCCAGGGATGACAATTATCTCTCTTTGCAGTGGACTTGGTATTTGATCATATCTATCTGTTCTGAGCATTTTGTCCTCTGGACAGTTGTTTCCATGTTCTTTAAGCCAGAGCAATGAACACGTCTTTTTGTACTTTTTAGTTGGTACAGTCATATTTGTTTACTTTTAATTGTATCTTCTTATTTACTTTTTGCAGAAGGTTAGCTCATACATTGGGTTCAATAAAGTATTTTTCCTTCCATTCAGCAGAGACATGGAGTCTATTATAATTTCCCCTATCACTATTAAATACCCTTGCCAGGGGCAGAAATTCATGGTTTTGATGTTTGTTTGTTTATGTATTTCTCACTCATTAGTAAGATGAGCTATACACATTTGTATGATTCTTTTTTTTTTTTTTTTTGCGGTACCGGGGATTGAACGCAGGGGCGTTCTACCTCCGAGCTACACCCCCGGCCCTATTTTTTATACTTTATTTTGAAACCGGGTCTCATGAAGTTGCAGAGGGCCTCACTGAGAGACAGAGAGAGAGAGAGAGAGAGAGCTGAGGCTGGCCACGAACCCGGATCCTCCAGTCTCCGCCTCCCAAAGTACTGGGATTACAAGCGTGCGCCACCACACCCGGCTCTGTACGATTCTTTGTATGCTCATATGCATAATTTTTGTATTAGGAATAGCATGTCGTTACATTAGAAAGAAGGAAGTTGACTGGATATATGAAGAAATTTTGAGGTAAAAAAAAGTTCAAAGAATATGTATGGAATTGTCAGAGAATATGTATGTAAAGTTCACAGACTATGTATGGCACCCAACAAAGTCGTTACTCAATCCACATAGAAGAAATCAAGGATGGAACATCAGGATGCAGAGAGCCTCAGCCCTGGAAAAATGTTACAGTACTTTGTTCTATTTCCCACTTTGAATCATTTTTTAGACTGGAATCTATTGAAAAAAGAGAGACCATGTCTCCAAGAGGAAGGGCAGATGACACCCTGACCAGTACATACAGTTTCCTCCAGTCTTTGCACAAACAGCTATCTGGCCATTTACCAGGGTAATAGCATAGGGGAAGGGATGTGCCCAAATATTTCAAGGACTATTACACAGGGTATGAGTTGAACTGATACCCAGAAACTGTAATAGTTGTTATAGCCCCCTGTTAGTCTACGTCCCTGTATGGACATGCAATAAAACATCCTAGACCAGGTGTAGCTCACAGTGGGTCCACTAGGTCCACCGACCCACTCATGCTCATTTTTTTGTGCTCCCTAATAATTAAGATGGTCATATTTGGTAAATTGTAGAACTGTGACATTTGTTCCTTAGCTTATTGGGGTAAGAACTATCATGGTGCTATATGGAGAGCATCGGACATTAACACTACCCTAAAAGACAAAAAATGCAGGGTTCCTTTACTATCCTCCATTAAGGTATCACTCTGACCCATGCAAACCTTGAAAGATGAAAGTACATTACCACAAACCAAATCTAGCAGTAACCTCCTTTGCAATTGCTATGGAAGATGTGATATCTTTTCTAACACTAAAATGACTTTAGGCTGGGCGTGGTTGTGCACACCTGTCATCCCAGTACTTGGGAGACTGAGAAAGCAGAATCATAGGTTTGAGGACAGTCTCAGCAAGTAGTGAGACTCTCATCTACCTAGTGAGACGCTGTTTCAAAATAAAAGTAAAATACGGCTGGGGTGTAGCTTGGAGGTAAAACGCCCTTGAGTTCAATCTCCACTACCACAAAATAAATGACTGCAGATACATGTTAGACAATTTTAACTTGGAAAATGTATTCATTTCTACTCTTATCAAAAAAAAGAACCAGAAGTTATTCATAATTATGTGTGAGGAAAAAGAGAATACATTTACAGAGATAACTCTGCTGAGAAAAGACAACGTGTGAAGGTTACGGCAAGCCCCAGTATATTGTGTCTCACAATAGCGATCCCTGGGGATCTAAGGGCCATGTTTTCTGCAGCTACAAAGCCCTGGGAGAGAGAGAGTTACAGATGAGGGCACACCAAGTGACCATGTTTTCAGAGCTGGGTTCTCTCGTTCTCACTGAGCCCTGCAGCAAGCTGACATAATACAGAAGTGATATATTCAGCACGAGGCTCACACCGGCTAAGAGGGCACAGGGAAGCTGCACGAGCAGGTAGACCAGATTCCATGTCGTCCACCAGGACTGTGTTTACATCTCTCCTCAGAAAAGCTCCTTACCATCAGCTGACAGAGGAGACAGAAAAAGACGGAGCTTGGTTTTAGATGGATGAGCTTGGTATCTAGGTACGAGCCAACTATGATTGCTGCTGATCCACAGTCCCACTCAGTGGTGCCTGAAAATTAGAGATGACAGGCAATCTTTCCCATTGGCAGAGCTGCGGCAGGTGCACCTGATCATCTGCCTTGTACGAGAAGAGGAGTGACCCCAATACGTGACTGCTCAAGGGCAAAGCCAATGGTTACACACTTGTAAAGGAGGGATAGAGGAGGCCTAAGAATGAGGCAGGTGAATGGATTCACCGGCATTCACATTTATATGAATGCGGGTATCTTTGTATGGTATCTCAGTGCCTGTCAGGGAGCCTCTGCCACGTTAGAGGCACTAAGCACCCAAATAAACAGAATGGTTCAAAAGGTGGCATTGCTCAGTCTGTCTGTGGCCACCCTAGAGCTGGCATAAAGGGTACATTAATAAAACAATCACAGGGCAGCATGGGCGGAATGACCAGGAGCATTAGAAAGGAGTCCCACAGATCAAGGCTAACTTAGCGTCTGTCATGACACTATCCATTTGTCAGGAGCTGAGGCCAGCTCTCTGGCCCAACATGGTACACTTGAGAAAACTCATCATCATTTAATGGCAAATTAATTACATTGTACCCTTTCCACCTATAAGAGGTATTGATTCACCTGAACTATAACTGATGTGTACTATGTGCAGAAAGGCCTTTTCTGCTCACAGGGCCTCAGCCAGATCTATTATCCAAGTGTGTATAGAATACTCAGTCTACTAGTAGAGGATCCTGCAAAACACTGCATTGGACCAAACAACTGATTTCAGAGCAAAAGAAGATCAGTAATGGACACATCACCATGAGGTCCACTGGTCCTATCAAGTGCTGCTTTACCCAGAAGTACCACCTTGATGGAGCAATGGCACAGTCTTTTAAAGGCACAGTTGCAGAGTCCCAGAAAGGATGGGACACACATCTCCAAAGTACAAGATACCTTAAACCAATGACACAGACCAATGTCTGTGTCACCATAAATGGGAAAAATGTTCTAAGAACCAAGAGCCTCACCCACCGTTATCCTCCCTGACGCTTTTGTAGAATTTGTGCTTCCCATGCCTGAAATCTATACCTGAGTAGGTGTTGATGTTATTGGGTCCCAAAGAGAGAGAGGCAGAGAGAGAGAGAGAGAGAGAAAGAGAGAGAGAGAGAGAGAGAGAGAGAGAGAGAGAGAGAGAGCGCTTCTACCGGAGACTAAAGCAAGAGTTTTGTCAAACCTTACTACCACCATCCAGACACTTCAAGTTTCCTATGGTAAGAGACCAGCAGGTAAGAAGAATTGACCTGGTTATTACCTGGTTATTAACAGCAGACAGGACAGCAGTTACACAGCAGGAGCCAGAAAGAATACATTTGGGATTCAAGTGAGCTGCAGGGTTATCACTTAGTACTCTCTTTCTCAGCTGTGATGATATGTGGGCAAAGGAAGCAGCCTCTGTCTGAAAAAGGCATTGTTCATAACAAAAAAGAGTCAAGGTCATCCCACCAGATAAGCCACCTACAGGAGCAGAGGTGCCAGCCTAAAGCGCAGAAACCTGGAACAGGCGGGAGAGAAGGGAGGCAGTGGCTTTAGTGTGGGCTTTCAGGTTACTTCATCCTATTTATCTTTTATACATTTCCCCAAAACCGATGCATTCATTCCCCAGCTGCCAAGAATTGGACCACTAATGGCACATAGCTGGACGCCTTCTTAGGAATGGCTTTCGGCCAAAGGCAGCTGCAAAGTGAGGCCCCTTTCCCAAGTGTGATACACATCCAATGTCACTGACATGATCATCAATGCACAGCCCCTTTCTTCTATTTGAAACATCTCTGTCAGGCGAGCCTATCTTCAAAGCTCTCCATGGGATCGGTCAAAGCCTCTGTGGCAACTGACTGGCAGTCTACTTTCTAAAGATGGTTGCAACAATAGCTCCCACCTCACATGCTCTTTTGCAGTGTGGCTTGCCCCTCATTCCCATCAAGAGACGAGACCTGTACCTCCACCTCTTTAGATCTGCTAGGATTCTGTGTGATTGCCTTGAACAACAGAATCTGATGGAAGTGACATCTGCCAACTCGAGGAGTAACCCTCATATTAGTCTTCTCAGGCTTCCATAACAAAATACCATAGACACAGTGACTTAAAAAGCATAACCGTATCTCTCGTAGTTATGCAGGCTGGGAAATCCACGATGAAGGCATGGGCAAGGTAGGTTTCATCCTGAGACCTTCCCTCTTGGTTTGCAGGTAGACACTATCTCACCATGCACTTACATAACCTTTTCTTTCTGTACTGGCACATGCAAAGAGTGAGAACAAGCTGTCTCTTCTTGTAAGGGTATTAATCCCAGCAGATCAGAACTCTGCCAATGCAATCTAATTAAGCCCTGGCTAATTCCCAAAGGCCTCATCTTTAAATATTATCACATTGATGGTTAAGGCTTTACCATAGTAATTTTGAGGGGACACAAACATTTGGTCCCTAAGTGGTCAAGTATTGTCTGCTTCTTATCTCTTGGATGCTTCTTTTCAGATCCCACTTGACATGCTATGGAAAACTGAAGCCAACTGAAAAGACCATGCATAGGTACTCTGGTTGACAGTCCCAGCTGAGCTCAGAGCTGACAGTCAACATCAACTGCTGTCCATGTGAATAAGCCACTTTGGGTATACAGCCCACTTGAGCCTTCTAATGTGTGAAACCCAGGTTGTCTGACCTAGCATCAAGGAGACCTGGAAGTATACCCACCTGTGATGGAAAGTACAGAAAAGCCTCATGAAGAATGGTGTGAGTATATTACTTTATTAAGGGAAACACTGAAGAATTGGAAACAGTATGGCTACCCACACAGTACCACCAGTACTCAAACCCTGGGACCTAGGGCTGATCTCCCTGACATCCTACACCTCCAGAAATATGAACACTACTGCCACAAGCCAAGTGCTACCTACAAATGCCCCAGAAGACCTCAGAAACATCTCCTCCATAGCTCATGGACTTTGGACATCAGTTGCTGGTGCCCAAAGCTCTGGTACCATGTGTGCTTATCCCCCTTGGAACTGGGGAAGGTATTGCATGGTCCCACAATTCCACAAAAGATGCTAACAGTGTCACAGACCTGAGACCCCCTGTGCTCATCCTGTGGGGCCAAGAAAGGCCCCATCCCTCCTGTGGCTCTAGGACTGTTGCTACTGCCGCAGACCCAAGTATCTCTGACATGCACCCTGAGAGTCCTGAAGAAGATCGCCTCCACATCCTGTGGCTCAGGGACTGTGGCTGCTGCTGCTTCAACCCTTGGTGTCACCTGTGGTTGACCTTGGGGACATGGGACAGCTCTCTCCACATGCCACACCACCGAGACTGAGCAGCTGCCACAATAAGTCCCAGTGCCCACAGGGCTCAGCTCTGTGGAGCCTGAAGATACACAGGCTTGGGACTTTACAGCCACATCCTCTGTCCAACCACCCTCATCAAGGGTTGCAATCATCAAGGCACTCAGAGAGGCTGCTGACAAGAGTCAAAGAGGGAGGAATCGCACAGAGACTATACTTTTGAGCTACCCTATTACTAAGTCCATAGCGCCTATCCAACTGACATCTTATATCCCATCTAGATATGAAAAAGTCTTTTCCTGCAATATTTCATTCATAAGATTGGAAGAAACGAACATCACACAAGTGTGCAGACATCAACTTAAGAATCAAAAAGCAAGAAAGGAAGTATGACACCTCCACAAGAGAACAATAATTTTCCAGAAGTTGATCTCAACTTGATATAAACCCATCAAATGCCTAATTAAAAAATTAAAAGCTTGGGAATGAACGACTGATGAAGGACATATATGAAGTGTTCACAATGAGGCTTTATGATGTCCCCAAATAGCTGAGGTTGAATAAGCACAACACAAGCTCGCCTTTGGGTCCCAGCATAGACTGGTCCGAAACTGCCCTTTGGAGCTTTTCTTTTTAGCTATAGCAAAATCACTGAAAGTGTCACAGGAGATACACAATTTATTATTTTTTATTTTTTGTGTATGGTACTGGGGATTGAACTCCAGGGACATTCTACCTTTGAGCTACACCCCCAGCCCTATTTTTTATTTTTTATTTTGAAACAGGATCCCATTAAGCTGTGGAGGGCCTCGCTAAATTGCTGAGGCTGGCTGTGAACCTGCGATCCTCCTGTATCAGCCTCCCAAGTACTGGGATTACAGGCGTGGGCCACCATGCCTGGCAAGATACACAATGTAGAGAAGGCAATTGGCAATTCAGTATATTGGAATAAATACTTCTTTTTAACAAAGAAATAACTATCCTGGTATAGGAAGATGAGAATTTGAACTTCACTATGGTCCCTAAGTAGCTGTACCACCTTCAGCAAATCATTTATAAGCTATGAAACTCAGTTTCATTATATGTAAAATGGGGCAAATGATACCCACCTGACAGGTATGAAGATGAAGTGAGGTGTCACATGTCAATTAAATACCTGTGCCTGACACACAGGGGTCCTTAAAAAACATCAGGTCCTCCTGTTCTCTTCTTAGGTGGAACATTTTCCTTACGACACTAATTTCCCAAAGAGTAAAGGAGAATCCATTTTTGAATGTTATATTTGGCACCATTAGCATATCAGAAGGAAAAAATTATGAAAGTCAAATAAAAAACACGGGAGTCAGAGATTTGGGTCTGAATGGACTCTCAACTATGAGAAAGAATAGCTGTGGGCTGATCCAGGATTCAGCACCAGCTGTGGACACTGGACAATATTTAAAGCCTCTAGGCCTCTGTATCATTTCTAAATCATTGTATGCAACTTATTAGATACATCATCTCCTCACAGGGAACCATCACGGTTCTAAATCGGTTATTTTTATTTTACTTTCTTTCCTTTTAGAATATCGGTAAGTTTCATAGAGATATTAAAATTGCAGAATCATCAAATAATTAGAACAAGGATGGGAAACAAGTTTCTTTCTCCTGAAATTTCTGCCAAACACCCTCACACTGTGTTATTAAGCTTTAAAGAAACATATGAAATCAGTAAGCTTACTTTTCTTCTTAGAGAGAACTTCCATCTTTTTTAGATTACACAGATGTGCACACTTTCCCTGACAGTTCGGATTTCGTTTACTTGCTGTACATGGTGTTAAGTTGTTATCACAGAAAATAACTTAAATATAATTTAGAAATATAAGAAAAGGGAAAAAACAATTTGGAGAACATTAAAAGTAACAAATTATTTTAAAAGGCAAACTATGACTAGAGCACATTTAACTGAGTTGGCACATGAAGCTCAAGAGAAAAACACATGTTCCTTTATAATAACTGTGACATTTCTATAATAATGGAAAAGTCACAAAAA
The DNA here is from genome assembly GCA_004027185.1 of Glis glis. Taxonomy (NCBI): domain Eukaryota; kingdom Metazoa; phylum Chordata; class Mammalia; order Rodentia; family Gliridae; genus Glis; species Glis glis. The sequence goes on along the minus strand of PVJS01008037.1, from coordinate 41,463 downwards.
AACCTGCCTGACCTTACACAATTATGCACCTCTATATAAATGCTGACAAATGAATGTGTAGGTGTAAAATTTGATGACTTTAATCATCAAATGATTTAACCGTTTGATGACTTTAATCTTCCCATACTTCACTGTAAATAGCTTTTGTTTTCTATGTTCTTTTAATACACCTCGCCTTATAATATTTAAATATATTTCTGAATATGAAGGGAAATACACCACTAGGGTCATTTAGTTACCTCCTCAAAGGGTCTCTGGCTTTCTTCTTTGCATAAAAGCACAATTATTTTTAATTATTTCTTTGTTATCGAGTCCTTACTATAATACACATTTAATTCTTGAAAATTCACTGCTAATTTACAAAGATGGCAAATTCAGACTTCTTCTATATGTAGATATAACACACCATTAACTGCACAAAGACACTCTGCCTCTGCTATGTTAATATTTACTGATGTGCTAGAGTAGTGACCCATCTGCTTCTGCTGTCTAGGAGGTACTTTCCATGTCTAGGGATGGAAACTGATGACAGTCCCTCTGAGCTGCCTGGTGTCAGACTCGAGGAGGGCGTGAAGTGCATATAAGAGCTGATCCCCTGTGAGCAAGTAGAGGCCATTTCTCCCTTGGACAGAAGCTCGACGGGCTTGCAAGCAGCTTTCTTGCTCTCAAAGGGACTGCTGATATTGCCGGCACTGAAACACTGTCAGGTGAGGAATTTCTTATTTCTGGAAGAGCATTATTTAGTAAGGGAAAAGAAGACTTGGTGCTAAATAGAAGGTTTGGGTCAAAAGAAATTTTTCAAAGGACAATACACATTTTCAGGTTGTTGAGAAAGTTGGGAAAAATGAACATTTTGAAAATATCTGAAAATTGAACACTATCAGGAGACTACCTCAATAAAACATACTGAGATCCTTATAAATTATGTTCTTAAAATATTTTTTAAATCAGGCTCTAAGTTAAAATTATATCAATCATAACTATAAGAAATCTATCTATTTTCAGAGCTGCATTATTCTTTTCAAAAAAATCCGAGCAGCAGCAATGTGTCTCCTCAAGCTACCAGTCCTTCTTGTGCTTTCTGCTGCTTTAACCCTCCTGAAAGCTACACCCCTGGAAAGGTTGGTAACCTTAAAATTCTGGGTTTTTTGGTAAGACGTAGGAAAATTAGAATTACATACTGCTACATAACTAACAGCCCTTGGGCTCCTAGATTTCTGACTCAGTCTTGCTTATGAACAGTACTGTAAGCTATTCAATTGTTCCTTGAATTCTGTATACTTTAAAGAATAATGTTAGTGGCTGATGGATTTCTTTGATGGAACTTCTGACAGACAGGAATGGATCTTTCCTGTTTTGTCAAGAAATATGCTGCTGGAACTTCGAGGGGCAATTCCAGAACAGGAAGCAGGAAAAACTAAAAGGTAGTCATTTCTACTATGTTAACCTGATACCGGCACAAATGAGAAATTTAAGTAAAGCATCTATTTTCTATCAGGTGGAATTTGATAGTATATTTACATAGATTTTTTTTCCTCAAAGGGCTCTGGAAAGATCCAAATGTTTACATCTCCTTCTGGAAATTGAAGGACAGATAAATAATCAGAGGGCATATTAAAGTTTTCAAGAAGTTAAACTGAAGAAGAACAAATTTAAAAGCCATTTACTTTTAAGGGATTTATTCTATATTGTTGTCTATTCTGTCAATGAAACAAAATTATATAAAAAAGTCATTCTTCATGAGATTACTACTGAGCTGCTATGTGTAAATGAAAAATTCTTGAAATACTTTCGATATGTAGCCTCTCCATCAGGATTTCCAAAGAAGCTTTATTTTGAAGGGTGGGATATCTTGGAATGGTAGTCTTAAGGAAGTCAAAACACTACATGAGGTGAAGTGGCTAGCAGTAAGTACGTTTCCAATGGAAACCCCTAAGAACAGTAATTCTCCATTTATTTAAAAGATGCCTGATTCCAAATCCATGCATGTGGCGTAAATAATGCAAGGAGGGTTTGTATGTGCTCAGAGCACTTTTTGTGAGAATGAAGGTACACACTCTTTAAGATTAAAGAAAATTAGATTGACCCTTAGAAAAGAGTGCACTTTCGTCACATTAGAGCTTGTCTCGTGACAATTATTGTCATCTTGTCTTCATTTTTCTGTGGCGTGTTCTCTCTTGGGTGTTGGTTCACAGCACAGGTGAAGATTTCTACACTCTGTGGATAATAAATTGCAGGGATCATCAGCGGACTCTCTCTGTCATTTCAGGGCTTATCTCGTTTACAGGATGTTCTTCTTAGAACTGACTGTAATTTCCCATTGGCTTTTTCATGGATAAAAATAACTAAAAGTGACAGGAAGTTTCTGATAAGCAGAACAATTGAATGATGGAAGGAAAATTCACAGCATTACCTAGTATGTCTGTTAATGTCTTGATCTTTCCTTTCATTAGATGTAGACATTTGCCAACTGCCTTTATCTAATATGTCTTTATGGACAGGTGCTTATTATGAGGTGAGTTTCATTCAGAAATAGAACAATTTAGAACATCAATTATTATTATAGTATTTCATGCTGGTCTCATCATCTTTTACTTTGAATTATTATTAGATATATTTGTAAGGCATCCTTCAAGTGCTTTTTAATGAGTTTCCAGAAATCAGTGTGTTTAGTCATTTTTTAAAGAGCATCCTGAGTTGTAATATTATGTGATATCCTATAAATCTCACAAAAAGCTAAGAAAACCTCTGCAGAAAGTGTCTCAAACTTCAAATTCCTTTTGAAACATAAAACTGACATAGAGTTATTATTCACTGTCAGTTTCCTCATAAAATTCACTAATTTACACTTTTACAACCTTTGTACAGGTAGGAGATAGGATTGAGAGGTTACAAACCAACTTCACAAACCATACCAGGAAATAGTCTGATCAGTGCATACACTTTCCCACTGGCTCTTGTACATGGTATTGTAAATATCTCGTAGTAGTCAGAGGGTCATCAAAAGTATAACTACCGAGGTGTCAAGTTATATCACCATCAACTCCCAGTAGGAGCTCACACTGCTCCATGGGAGAGGGTGGGGGCAGAGACACATTTTAAAAACCATTGTGAAAACCCTTGAAACTGAGTTTTTTTTTTTTTAGTTTTGATGTTTTTTTCCTTTTAAAATTTATTGCATGTATATCATGTCCATTGAAGTGCTACCCTCTTCAAGTCTCCCCTCCCCCTCCCACCTCCCTCCCATAGGTCCCCTTCTTCACTCCACTAAGGTTTCTCCTCCTCTGTCTGGAGTCCCCCCTGTGTCCCAGTTTCTCCCTAGCTTCTGCATATGAGGGAGAACATCTGACCTTTCACTTTTTGTGACTGACTAATCTCACTTAGCATACTATTCTCCAGGTCCATCCATTTCCCTGCAAATGACATAATTTTGTTCCTCTTTATGGCTGTGTAGAATTCCATTGTGTGTCTATCCCTTAATTTTGTAATCCATTCATCTGTTGATGGACACCTAGGCTGGTTCCATAGTTTGGCGATTATGAATTGTGCAGCTATAAACATTGATACACATGTGTTACTCTGGTAGTCTGGTTTCCATTCTTTTGGATAGATACCCAGGAGTGCTATAGCTAGGTCATATGGTAGGTTCATTCCCAGTCTTCTGAGGATCCCCCACACTATTTTCCAAAGTGGTTGGACTAATTTGCAATCCCACCAACAGTGTATTAGAGTTCCTACTTCTCCACATCCTCGCCAGCATTTATTATTATTTGTGTTTTTAATGATTGCCATTCTACTTGGGGTTAGGTGAAATCTCAGGGTAGTTTTGATTTGCATCTCTCTGATGCTAATGATGTTGAACATTTTTTTCATGCATTTATTGGTCATTTGTATTTCTTCTTTTGTGAAGTGTCTATTTAGTTCACTTGCCCATTTTTGATTGGGTTATTTGTTTTTTTAGGTGGTAAGTTTCTTGAGTTCTTTGTATAGTCTAGATATTAGTCCTCTGTCAGAGGAGTAGCTGGCAAAGATTTTCTCCCATTCTGTCGACTTTCTGTTAAGGTTTTTGATTGTTTCCTTTGCTGTGCAGAAGTAGTTTCGCTCACTGCCATTGCTGTTCAGATTCTCGCAAGGTGAAGAACTTCTCTGTGCGCATGGGCCTGTTGGTGGTCAGCAGCATCAGTACTTGTTTCCAGCTAGGTAGACCGACAGGCCATGTCTGTTCAGGTAGTCAGTGAGAAAAGATGCCTAAACGTGGAGGTAGGATGCCTTTCACTATCCATCTTGGATTTCTTTTTTCATCCTAATAATTGAGTGGGATAGAGTTGTGGACATGCTCAGTAGCATATTTAGATGAAAGGTCTTGTTTAGGAAAACAATTTCAAATTATGAAAGAAACATAAAAGTTCTTACTATTTGTTTTATGGAGAGTAGTGGCCCATCTAGCTAACTTAGATTAACATTTTTCCTAGAATAATTTTAAATGCTATTACTGACCTTCTAGCCAAATACCACATTACAGCTCCGCATTTAGCATACAGAATAGTTCACTCTGCTCAGGAATTTGCTGGACACATCTTGGGATGGATATCCCCTTTGAACTCCCAGTTTGACAGAAAACTTTCTCTATTGCTTTAAATCTGTTAATTTGAGGTGTTGGGGCCAAATTCCAATTCCAATTGTTTTTCAGGAAAAGTTTCTCCTTTAGGGTTTAACATCTAATGTATGGAAACAAAGGTGCAACTCGTTAAAGTGCTAAGCAATTCTTTTGAAATGCACACTGGTCATGTTTCCTACACCTTCAAAGAGAGAGAATTGAACAGACAGGGTGAACAAGATGGAGAAAGACCAAAACGTTAGGCTCCAACATTGGTTTCCTTTGCCTGAGTCACTGTGTTGTTTACAGACACTTACACACCACACATGTCCAGCTCGCCCGGTGCTGGAAGGAAATATGGCAGGAAAACAGTTTTAAGGAAGTTTCACATGTCATTTAGAACATTTATACTTAGGCCATCTCTGAATAGTGAGAGAATGAAATACTGCTGCCTCCAAAGTAAACATGCTGGGTAAATCCCTTGCATTTAGCCCAAATTATGTATATCTACTCACTATTAGACATGGAGGTTTTAGCCCCTTAACTATTACTTTCCACTTTTCATGTCGCTAAAGTTTCATCAATGTTTTCATTAATAAGAAACTGCATACTAAAATATTTCCCTAATAATCAGCAAAGAATAAGCAATGTTTATTATTCTGCATCCATTTGAAATACCATTTTGAAGGGCTAGGGATGTCGCTCAGTAGTACAGTACTTGCCTGGCATGATCAATCCCCAGCGCTGCAATACATGCATGCATACATACATACATGCATATATATATACATACATACATACATACCACTTTGAAAGCACATTGATACAGTTTGTATCTTGAAAGTCCCCCAAAAGTTCTAAGTTTTAAAAGAGTTGGTGCTAATGGGAAGAGGTAGAAACGTTAAGAGGAGGGGCCTAGTGGGAGGCTTTAGGTATTAAAGGTGTGCCCTTGAAGGGGACTTGGGGACCGCAGTCTTCTCCCTGTACAACGTTTGCCTCCTGGCCAACATGAGGTGGACCGCTCGCTCCATCGCACCCTCCCCACAGCCCCCAAAGCAACAGGGCCAACTGACCGTGCACTGAGCCCTCTAGAACTATGGGCAAAAAGAAGCATTCCTTCTTTTTATATTGATTTATCACAGGTATTGTTACAGAAAAAGAAAGCTGACTAATACATACACATTGAAACAAACGATGGTACACAAATATAGTTGATATAAATTTTTAAATGAGAAGCATGAGTTGAAATCCAAGTGAATTTTTAAATCATGGTTATGATTTCTGACCTATCTATAATATTATTATGCAGTTGTCTCTGGTGGCAAAAGTGTGGTGAATATTAATATCATCAATATAAAAAGTCTTTTGGTTTTAAATTTTAAACCGGCCCTTCTCATCAACCAAGAGAGACCTGTTTCAAAATAAAAACATTTAAAAATTTTAAAAAATAAATTAGCCCTCTCATTAAAATTGTTGAAAATATAGGATCTAAGTAGGTGTCTATGTTTATTGTGGTAAGAACACTTAAAATGAGATCTACTCAACAAATTTTTTTAAATGAAATTAAAGGACAAATTTTTAAGTGTACACTGCACTGCCATTGAACACAGGTGCCATGCTCAGATCTTGAGAGCTTCTTCATCTTGCTTGACTGAAACTTTATGTCCATTGATTAACCACTCCCCAATTCCCCTGTCCCTGTCCCTGGCTGACCATTCTACTATTTGATCCATGAATTTGACTATTTCCGATACCTCGTCTATGTGTAATTATTCAGTATTTGTCTTTCTGTGACCGGCTTGTTCCTCTTGGTCTAATGTCCTCCACGTTCATCCATGTGGCGGCATACTGCAGATGTTCCCTCTGACACGCCTGAGTCAGCGATCTCAAGGAACTTAACAAAAATACCAAATAGTACTGCTTAATTCTTCTTGGAAAGATAGGAGAAATGAATAGATATTTAATTTATACATATTCCAGGTTAGATACAAATTTTACATTCTAAATCCTTTTTATGTATCAAAAAAAAAGTTCAACAAGACTTAGAACATAAGACAAAAACATCATTGTTATTATTATTATTATTAGGAATGTATGTTGAATTTCCAAAGGAAGAATTCTACTAGGAAATACGACATTAACTCTAACAGAAGATGTTGTATGATTTCCTAGTCAAAAAATTGGTTCTATTGTATCTTTAAGGCATCAAATGTTTCTGTCATCCAGATGTTTGCAAATCCAAACCAAGTTACTTCTGTGACAATATTTACTTTCCTTTTCATCATGGTGACCTTGTTGGGGGTCAGACAGCTATATCTAATCTCAATTCTAAGCCCTGACCTTTCCTGTTTGTTCAGTGTTACCGGTCACCAGGTAGACAAACGGAAATGCAACACCGCCACGTGCGCGACCCAACGCCTGGCAAACTTTTTAGTTCGTTCCAGCAACAACTTTGGTGCCGTTCTCTCACCTACCAACGTGGGCTCCAACACATATGGCAAAAGGAACGCAGCTGAGGCTTTCAACCGAGATCCACTGCACTACCTACCCCTGTAGAGCTCCACCACTCCTGAAACTCCCGTTGTTTTATGTATAAATACGCTGGCGATTTCCCATAGAATCAGAGTGCCCTTTGCACTCTTAGTCTGCATGTATGATTCTGTGTGTTAGATTCATGTCTGTTAGCAGTACGTATAAATCGTCATGTTCAGAATTCTTTTAAATTTAGTGCTAATTAAGATTCCAGAATAAAAAGACAATGTCACTAACAATGAAATGTTCTTGCTATACATCTTTAATTTTACAACACTTAAAAAGTCATTTTTAAACTATATCTTTAAGATGAGAATTTAAGTACAAAAGAGAAAATGGTAGTTTGAAAGTTGGTAAATTGTGAACAGCTAATAGGAAAGTTTTGATTCTGAACAGAATACCAGCCATTGTAGGTACCTTGGTTAAGCAATCTCTTTTTGTACTGGATTTCTGAACCTAAATTCCATTTTAAAAAATAAAATCCTGCTTCTGATTCAGTCAAAATATTTTTTGAAAGTTCTATTCTTTGTTGTACGTGTTAGTACTGAGAGGTTATTTTAAACTGTAAAAGCAATCTGTGTCCATGAGGGTTTCATAGTGTGTTATCCGCAGTGAGCTTTTATTAAATGTATGCGCCCTTAATTCTGTTTAAGTAGTTTTCAGAAAACCCAAGTCATATTTTCATGCAGGGAATTAATCATGTCTTCAACTAAAGGACCACAGACTTCTGGAAACTGTGTTGTAGAGCAACTCGTTTTCCTAGCTCAACTCATGGGACATTTCTGGAAGTTTCGAGCGTGCGATGTACTTTTTCGGTGGACTGCAGTACTGGACATGGAATGAAATGCTTTGAGTTAAGCCAGATTCTTCCAGGCGGCCTGCTTTCCCGTCCATGAGTCAGGCCCTTTCGGAAGTAGCATTAATTAATATACATTACTACCATACTGCATTATACCATTTCTTTTTTTTTTTTTTTTTTTTTGCGGTACCGGGGATTGAACCCAGGGGTGTTCTACCTCCGCATTACACCCCCGGCCCTATTTTTTATACTTTATTTTGAATAAAGTATTAAATAAAAGTATTGAATAAAATAAAGGGTCTCACGAAGTTGCAGAGGGCTTCACTAAGTAGAGAGAGAGAGAGAGAGAGAGAGAGCTGAGGCTGGCCATGAACCCAGATCCTCCGGTCTCCGCCTCCCAAAGTACTGGGATTACAAGCGTGCGCCACCACACCTGTGGTCCATGAAGCCACGGCTACGCGAGTAACCTGAGTTACCCTACCCACAATGAGATAGTTTTACTTGGTTTCTTAAAGTTCCAATTGGAGAGTTTGAAAAATAAATCAACACAATTACTAACGAATTCCAGACCTGAAAGATTGCCGGTAATGCATTGTTTTCTTTCCAAAATTCATCTGGGATTTTCATATTCAGCTTTCTGGTGAGACTTTTCTTTCCTTGTTCTGTATACAACTAGAAAAACTTTCTTTTATGGTTGAGTGAAAACTGCCCACATCCTGTAGTCACTCCATCAGTGTCTTTCCGTGGGTCTTCAGTCTACATTTCCTGCTGCATTGACACCACTCCCCTGGTGCATTAAACTTCTATGGAGTCGGGTGTGGTGGTGCATGCCTGTAATTCCACTACTTGGGAGGCTGAGATCGCAGGTTCAAGGCCAGCCTCAGCAACTTAGTGAGACCCCCAGCAACTGAGCAAAACCCTGTTTCAAAATAAAAAATAAAATGGGGCTGGGGGTGTAGCCCAGAGGTAGAATGCCCCTGGGTTCAATCTCCAGTACTCCCTCAAAAACAAAAGTCTAACAATTCCATGCTCACACTTACCCACCTCTGTACCCTCTGCTCGCTGGAAGTGTCCTTCCCCCTCTAGGAGTTATACCTAGTTCTGCTCAAACGCCACAGGCTCTATGGAATGCATCCAGCTCCATTCAGCTCTCCTCTGAATTCACACAGACTTTTATCTGCATACCTCTTCCAATACCAGCATATTCAAACTTATTTTTTCAGGCACTGAGCAAATGTTTATTTAGCTTACTTTTGGAGTTGACACTAGTTTACTGATTGGGTTTCAAGACTACCTAGGAGAAAGTCACAGTTTCCACGTTATAGTCTGATTGTGAATGCTAAGGTAGTATTTCCCCATCTAGCCTGCCAGCAACCTAAGGCCTAGGGGCTATAAGTTGCCTCTGTAATCCCCACAGTGTTGAAGTCCGTTATTTCCACAAAATAAGTGCTCAATACATAGTGGATGAATAAATATTTTCTATGAATAATGAAAAAATGGACTTTAATACAACTGAATGGTTTAATGCAGTACAATGAGGGTGATAGAGTGTGGCATATTATGCTGTCTTTGTTAAACAGGGATAGTAATGCCTACCTTGTATAGCTTTATTAAAGAATAGGAATAAAATATGAAAGATACCTGTCTTGTTTTCAGCATTCAATCAGTGGAAGCAATTTTAGTCATGATAACTTACAGGAACAAAGGAATGGTGTAGTATTAAAGTGGGTACTTTTGTTATTAACTAGAAGGATTTAAAGAGAGAGGGGGAAAAGATAGAGGTAGGTAACCTAAGTGGATTCGAAACAATGTGGGGAAAATTCAAAGATAAAAAGAGAAATAGAATATGCAATAATCTACCCACATCCTGAATAGGATTTACTCCCTGCTCCCATAACCAAATGACGCAAAGACACATGCACCGCACACTGGCATCTATAATTACAACATTTTGACAGAACCATCCAAGACACAGGTCCTGAAAACCCACCCTCCTCCCCGTGGGAACATTCCTTTTGTTCTTCTGAACAAAGGTTATGATCAGTAAGTGGCAAACAAATCCTTAAAAGGAAATAGCTGACAATACAGAAACAGCACATCGGGTGCAGTCTACCTGGCTTGTTGAGTAGATTAGAAGAGTAGGAGGAGGTTCTAGGATCCCAATGGATAGAATTCAAGTATACAGAAATCTTACCACATGTATTATATATTAATAAATTAAACACTTTATATAATATGATTATATAAACTACTATATATTAATAAAATAAACTTTTAAAATTGAAATCATGAATGGGTATTATAAAAAATGTGTAGACTTGGATTGAAAAACACCATTCATCTTCATAGGCATAATGCCCTGATTATCCTATAAACCTACGGACACGAGACTTCTGGAACCGAAACACTGCAGTCATTAGCATGCGCTTACCTGAAGGCTGGAGGCTGTGGCTCACACAGCCATCACTGTGCTAAAACTGGGTTCTGCTTCGTGATCATTCATTTCCTTCCATGGAAGATGTGCCTCTACTTTCATAGAGATGAATAATCTTGAACAACAGGTCTTGAGCAGAAACCCTGTCCAGAACCAACCTTCACGGGTTCTGTCACTTGAAAATCAATCAAGAGTCCCTCACTACAAGATAAATCTCTGCTAAAGGAGAAGTTCTTATCAAATAATAGCTGCTGAAGTCAGTTAACATCTGGCTAAAGCAAAGCCCTACAGGACTGGGACAGCAGGCACCTAGCGCAAGAGAAGTGGTGGAGGAAGGGGAGAGATGAGCGGTAAGTGGAGAGAAGAGGAGGCGGCGCAGAGAGGAAGGCGGAAGGGAGTCCTGCGTACCTCGCCGAGCCTCTGCCCAGGCTCTGGGCCCTGCATACATTCAGTACCATTTTCTTTCACACAACTAGGTATGAGTGGGATTTAAAGCCCGTCTCCTACACCCGTCTAAAGATCCTAAAATGTTAACCTGGGGGAAGGAGTAGAGAAGGCTGGTAGGAAAAGACAGGGGAAGAAACAAGAGAGTAGAAGCAAGTGTGTTTCTCTGAAGCTTCCTTAGACAATATTGGACTCTTAGGAAGTGCTGAGGAACGTTCTTTATCTAGACCCTCTTCTGCAGAGATGGCACCGCAATGTGAAAGAGGCGATGAAGAACACAGGAGTTCTAAGTCCTCTCAGTCCCAGGAAATTCAACCACCGGGGGGGGGGGGGTTAATTTTGAGTTTATAATTAGTATCTGTCTATACCCAGGGATTGTCTAAATGTATTTAACTTTCATACTATCAAAGTAAAATTAGGATTTCCTATTGGGATGGCAAAGAGGGAAGCCTCAATAGGATACTGAAGACGACTAAAGGCCACTGGTGTAGTGAGAAAGACAGAGCTTTAGGAATCGGGCAGCCCTCTGTCAGGACTCTGGCTTGTTTCCATTTCTTAACTTCTCTTACCTTCAATTCCCACATTTACAGATGAAAAGCATAATTTCTGCCTTGCAGAATTATGAGGATAAGAAATAATGCAGGGAAAGCTCTTAATGTGTAGTAATAACTGGCAATCAAACAGTAACTCTAGTTCTGATTATGATTAACTGAAATTTCAGGGAATCATGTCATCGACCAAAGCATGAAGTGTTTAAAAAAACTACTCCGCTCCACTGCTTTCACGTGTGGCCCACCTTGAGTGTCAGACCTCTGAGTAAAAAATAAGGAAAAAGTCAAGGCGCAGGTCAAGATGTCTGGGAGATTCAAGAGCTGCCACTGGTGAAATGCTGCAGGTGCAGGGTCTGTCTTCAGGAGGATATTCAATGCAGAAAGAGCCTTTTGTACTTGGTCATCGTCAACACGATAATCCAATAATCCAATGGATGCTTAAATGGGGCCTATTTTAAGACGCAATGTGCTGAGGCTTTTTGGCATCTCACACATCTCTAGTACATGTTGCCCTTTGGGTGTATTTGAGTTCAGGAGCTGAATCGCCTCTAACAGATCGTGTACTGCTTTACCACCAAAAATGAGCTCGGTGGGTCACTGTGACCAGTGAGCTGAGGCAAATGGTTTCTCCATCTATAAGACAGGAAGGGATCAGGACATAGTGTTTACTCATCTAAAAAACAGTTGTAGTCATTATGGCTACTGTTTACTATGTTTTTATCTGAACTATTGCCTCAGGAGAACCTAGGTATTATTACTACCTACTCACTTTTCTTTCTAGACTTTTCTAGGAATATATTTTAAACCTTAGGTTAGCCTGTAAAAATATTCACAGATGTCACCATAATTTTACACAGGTAAGACTTATTACAAGCTGAGAGCCAATGTTGTTGACTCAGAAATTCAGCAAATGGTCATTGTCCTGACTAGAACGCAGACTCTCAGATGCGGGCGAACCCTGAGCTCCCCTTTATGGACAGGAACAATTTATTCTCTTGTAGATATAGCAGAATCAAAGATATGGTCACAAAAGTGTGCCTTTCTGACACTGCAGTTCATAGTGAACTTAGATATTAGGTAGCTATAACATTCAGCCTCACGTAGCAGGGGGTTTATACCAAGATTTACAGCATAAAGAATAGGAGCACAGAAACCACAAATGGCCCACGCACCACTTGGAAATAAGGAAAATCAAACATGTCCACTCGGAGATAAAAGAAAGAAAATGGATGGGAGAAGAAGCTGTTCATTTTCTTCTCCAAAATGAGGTGCTACCTGGGGACTCCTTGTAGCATTACTTCATATGCTGTTTTTCCATGTTAAAATACAAATAAAATCCACCCTATTGCACTTGGTCACCATATCACATTCTTATAAAAGTGGATGAAATCCCAGATTGCTACTGTAAGAAATGTCTAATGTGTAAAACAAAAAATATTGGTGAACTATGTGCAATATTGGTGAATGTTAGTGCATACATTACCAAACTATGTTATTAGAATTTTATATAAATGTTTAAATCACATAAACTTGTGGGCTGTAGAGCTTATGAAAATTATAGTCAAAAGTAAATAAGAGTGTTGAGTTCCTAAGGTACTGTCACTTACTAATTTTCTTCAACATATATGGGCGTAGAAGCCTTAGCCTCCGAGTATCTATGATCCACAAAAATGGAAAGAACATAATTTGTGAAAGATAGCTTTTTAAAAATTTGAAATATATTCATAGTTAAAATAATTATAAAGTTTGCAATGTGGGGTGCAGGAGACTGTGGAAGAACAAAGATAGTATTCTCTCGTCTCTAGGCTTCTAAGTCCCCCACCAAACGTCCCCAGTCTACCGTCTCGCACGCCTCTCCTGCCTTATCAACGTTTATATCCCAGGCTTGCATGACATTTTGAAACATCCAAACTGCTACCACTGCCACACCTAAAATAATTCCAACTTTTAAACCCAAATCACTTACATATCTCGAATTCTTTAGGGATGGCCCAGGAGCCTTCTGGGTAGATTTCTTTGAGCTTCCTAGAATTAACCCAAATTATCCAACTTTTCTCTTACGAGATGTTAAAACTTAGATAAATGATACCAAGTGCTAGTCAGGTAGCCTGACATGTTGTAAGTTTTGATAACTGGTAGCTCCTGCTGCTTAGCAAAATAACTGAAAAATTATCAACCTGAGCTGTGTCCTGTCCCTCCTCTATCTCTAAGCAGCTGTATTAAATAACCCCGAAGCCATTTTCGACTTTTTGCTCTCATTTCAAATGTGGGGCATACGATGCCATTTATTCACTGTCATGTAAGAAATACGTGACTTTTGAAAGATTTATGATGCTATAAACATTATCATCATTATTATAAATGATAAGTTCTACTTTAAAAGTATAGAGTAGCCCAAATTTGATTTCAACGCTTTGCCTGCCCTTAACCATTCCCAGCCCACAGAACTCATGGCCTGGCTCTGAAGCTAACCCTGTCCCCAGTCCTCATAAAGACGCCTCTGGGCAGAATGGCAAAATATTTATAAGCTGAAAAACTAGCAACGGTATGCCGATGTGAAGGGAAAATTGCAGGAAGGAAAATTCATAATCTCCGAAAGAGCACTGTTACTTAAAAGAACCTTAAAGTTAAAATAATCCACTCTTGTGCCCCAAGCAATATTTACATTAGAAATGGACTGCAAGTGCAGCCACCCAGAACAGATGGGATTTCTGTGGTGATATTAGAAAACAGTCTTTGTCTTCTTCCTCCACTGGCTATTGAATTCATATTATAGCCCAGTTCTTTTCATGACACTCAATAAAATCTCAGGCAGGCCAGGATACTTTCTCTTGACTTTCAAGAGATTAAAAATAAATAAATAAATAAGAAGCCCTGTGGAAACTTTCAGTCCTCCACGCTTAGGCCCACGTCTGGATTGACCTGTCTATCTCTTTCCCTCCCGCTATGGCAAGCCCAGAGCCTCTTTCTCAGGAAAGAGGTTGCTCCTGTATTCCCCATTCCAGTTCCTCTCTCTTTTCCTCCCCCAAGGTGGAACAGAGCTATGCTCTCTCTTCCAGAGTTGCAACTTATAGGCAGGATTTAATAAAGCAATTTCTGCTTACAACAGCCAGCACAGATACCTAAAACTCACTCTTTCTCTCCTGGCCACTTCTGTGGATTCTTTGGAAATCTCACCCCTCCCTCGTGATCTGTCACCTGCAATATCTTTGGCGGGTCAATGCACCTCCTCTGTCACACACAATTCCTCCCTGCAGCGTAGCTTCGCAACATGCACTTTGGGCCTCTTTCTACTGAGGTCTCACCACCACTCCATATGATGCGATCAGTGTAGATCTAAGACAGCCCCAAACTAGGCCGGGTTACCCTGCCATTGACTGGAGACAGCCAGCGCCTTTTAAACACAGTCCTCTGGTTCACCTGGCGGTATGACCGGATCCTTTTGTCTTTTAGATTTCTTAAGCATGAGTCAGATACCAGTCCCTTTTGTCCCTCAAACTGCAGAGGACACAAACAAAGCACTCAGAACTTCTGAAAGTCATTCTCACAAGGCTTGCGGTCAGGAGAAAGAACACCCTCTGCCCCTCATAGGGATGGGAGCAGGACCCAGAGCACAACTCTCTCCAGAAAAATTCCCTGTCATCTCCGGTGCATCTCTACCAATCTGACCTACCAGATGTGTTAACTGTGAGCATTTTCATGAAACCCGTTCTTACACAACTCTGTCCCAAGTTCATAAATGGTCTAGAACAGGGTTCTCCAAAACAAGGTAAGGGAATATTTAGGATGCAAAAGTTTTCCAAGGAGTCCATAAGCATGAATAAGGGAATCCCTTTCCAATTCTTCATCATCCACACTGTCTTGCAGAGCCATCTGCCTGCAAGGGTACCTGCGGATTCCGCATCCTGCTAGTCCTTCCTCACCACCTCCTCCCACCTCATTTCCTTTTCCCACATTACAAAAGAAAGGTTTACCTTTCATCCCAAATGCTACTGAATGAATGAAGAAAAACCACCACGCATACTGGACCCAAAAGATTACGAAAATCTTTATCTTTCTTAAACAAATATTTGTTATAATTTTAATCATAATTTAATTGATGTATTAGATTTTGAGTGGGGTTTCCTTTAAAATTAAAAGAAAATATTATAAAATTTACACTGAAGAATAAGTATGTAAGAATTGCCTAAAAGTACTGAAAAAGATGGTAGGCACCTTCCATAGAAGATACAAAACCTTCTGTGACACTAGTCTAATTAAAACAGCAAGTTATGAGCCCAAATATAGACAAGCAGGTTTCTGGCACAAAACTAAATCTAACTAGAACCAGTATAAGTTAAAATGTAATATATGATAGATACTATAATAGTAGTTCAGCAGGAAAAGTATAGCATACTTAATAAATGATCTTGACAGCATAACTAAATCTCTGTCTAGCAAGAAGTGTGATAGAATCCTGCCTGGTATATTAAAAAATAAAAGGGGTTCAAGATTTTAATTCAATGTTTTTAATTTGAAAAAATTAGGAAAATGTTAGAGTGAGGAAAAGTTCTTTTAAAGGACTAAAAAGGAAATAAGAACCAAAAGGATAAAAGAACAAAATGAAAGACCAACCATCCAGGAAACTATAATGGAAAAAATTAGAGTCTACTGTATAATAATATATATTATACAAAGGCAAAAATACCATAAATAGAGTAAAACACATGGAAAAATGCTTGAAACATATATGAAAGGCAGATTTTAAAACTCTAATGTGAAAAAAGGACTCCAATGAATTAAAAAAACAAAGCAAACGAGTAAAATGTATGAATGGTAGTTTGTAAAAGGGGAAATGCAAATGGATGAAAAAATTATAAAAACTTTTTTTATGAAAGCTGCTAAGTCTCATTAATTGCCAGGGGAATGCAGTTCAAATAGCACAGTGCCCTCATTTTTCTCATGTAACAAATTAGCAAAATTTGAAAGATTTGTAACACCCAATGGAATGGGGCAGAGAACAGCGGGGGTTGTGAATTACATAGACAGTGCTTCTGCGATTTCACCTTTGGAAATCTATTCCACAGAATGCGTGTTGCTCTTTAAGGACAGAGGGACCACACATGATGTAGATACACATAACTGGCCTACAGAGATTTCCAACATACACAGTTAGATGAATATAGCAATAAGTCAGGTACCTAATTACATGTTTATATGTAAAAGATACCTACCAAGTTGACCATTTTCTTTTTATGCTTTTTGTATTATTTCGTCTTAAAAAATAATAATGTTTGGTTCGAAGCCACCAACCAGGTGGTAACTTAGAGAGACCCTGTTTCAAAATAAAAAATTACAAAAAGCTAGGGGAGTAGCTTAGTAGTGGAACACTTCTGGGTTCAATCCCCAGTATAGCAAATAGTAATAATAATAATAATAATAATGAATAATAATAATGTTTTCATTTTTAAATTTTCAACGAAAACTCCAGTGAAGTGTATGTATGCATGTAGTATGTATAAGTATGAACTAGGACATCCAGGGAGGGAGAAGGCAGTGCAGAGAATGAGGCTGATCATAATTTGAGGGTCTTATGTAGAAGAACCAGAGGAAGGTGGGAAAGGGGGGCTTCAGGTCAGTGACAAAGTAGGAAGAAAACAACACTGAATAGAATCACTTAGACTCACTGCTAATATTCCAAACCAAAATATGTGTCTGTATAAACAAACAATATTATTTCTATTACACGAAATGAGTCCTGAATTAGAGTCACCATTGTTATCAGGAAAGTATAGACAAATTAATTAGAAAATCCAAAGAATTTTACATTTGTGGCTAAGCATTAAACCTATCTTATATTTTTCTAAGCAAAAGTGAAGTTTGCAGCCCCAAACGACCCAAATACATGAATGAGTTTTACCTGAGCAGTCACCGGCACCCATACGCACTCTTCTGTAAGATCATCAGCTTTGTTGAAATGACGTGTAGAGTAACCTGCAGGAATACAGCCCTGCAAGCATGGAAACTGGGGAGTGCTGGTCTTCAAGAAGCAGAGCTGTAAATAAAGGGATCTTTGTTTACATAAGTTTTAAACCTGTAAAGTCTCCTTTAACATTTAATCCTGTGAAATTTTAATCCTGTGAAGTTCCTCAGGTTCTGAGAATTGCAAAAAGCAAGTTGTAATCTTGGAAACAGATTCCAAGATCAGTCACTTGCCGCTAGAGGCGCCTCCTTATTATTTTGTTTTGAGTTTTTTTTTAATATATTAATAGTTAACTCTTAGGTGACCTATCTTCCAACTATAACATCTTCACAGAAGAATACAGAAAACTCAGTTACCGTCAC
The DNA here is from genome assembly GCA_004027185.1 of Glis glis. Lineage (NCBI taxonomy): Eukaryota > Metazoa > Chordata > Mammalia > Rodentia > Gliridae > Glis > Glis glis. Next base: position 23,782 of record PVJS01008037.1, on the reverse strand, counting down.
TGAACTTTGCTGATTCCGTTTTTATCCTTTTCCTGGTTGAGAAGCTTTTAGGGAGTCTCCTGTAAATCAAAGAATTACCCCGTAAATTGAGAAGTTTAAATGCTGAGAGAGTTCAATTTTCAGTGCAGCTGAATAATCTAAGCAAAGGTGACCCCAAAGCAGGAAGAAATGTGGAAGAGTGCAGTTGTTGTGACGGGAATATCCATTCCCTTGGATGTCACCAACAAGTAGATGGATGAGAGAAAACCAGGGCTCACAGAGTATTCCATCAGTCACTTGCTAGCTGGCTTGGAGGAGTTAGAGATCAGGGGCTCTATCAGGCAAAATATCGAGGAGGGCTTTAGGATGGAGTGAAAGTGATAGCTGGATTGATATCATAACGGGAGAGATGTGTTAGGATGTTATGGGATGTTTAAAAAGCACTGGCTGGACCCAGCCCCAGCGGTGACTACCGTGATCTTGAACAAGCTAATTAGCCTTGGCTTTTAAATTTATACCATGAGATATGTACGGCACCTACCTGGCAGGGTCGCTAGCTTTATTCAATCAACAAATGTTTGTTGAGTGTGTATCCTATGACAAATATTTTTTCTAGGTTCTAGAGATTATAATACACAAAACAGTCTAGATTCTTCCTCATTGATTTTGTTTGTTCTGGTTGAAGGAAGAGAATAAACAAATCAAATATGATTAAGAGAAAATTCTTTCACTTTGCTGCATCTATTCAATACTATTTAGTAAATACATCTAAGTGCTATGAGAGGTGTGTGTGTCTACTTAACAAATTGGTTGCAACATTTTTTTCTTCTTTTAACATCTGTTTTATTTTGTTTTTTGTGTTACTAGGTGTTATAGTTACATATAAAATGTCCCCTAAAGAGCTCACTTAATGTTTGGAGCCGATGTAATTAAGTCATGAGGGTTGTAATCCCAGAAGTGGATAAATCCATTATAATGGATGTATCTGGTGGTACCTGGTAGGCCAATAGGTAGGGTGTGGCTGGAGGTGGGTCCCTGGGGGTGTGGCCTTGGGGATTGTATATATGGCTCCTCCTCCCCCTGCTCTCCCTCCCTTCTGGCTTCTGTGATGTAAAGAGCACAGCCCATGGGCTCTTCCTCTCTCTGCCTCCCTCCACCACACCCTGAGATCCGCGGTCCCGGCCTCACATGGACTGAGCCCGAAACCATAAGAAAATAAATCTTCTCTCCTCTACGTTATGTGGTCAGATATTTAGATTATGGCTGCAAGACTGCTGACAGATACACTGGGGATTGAACCTAGGGGCATTCTACCTCTGAGGTACACCCCTGGCAGTATTTATTTAGTTGTTTATTTCTTATACTTTTATTGGTGTATAACTCAATCAAGAAATGGGTTATTGAACTAAATAGACACTTCACAAAAGAAGAAATACAAATGGCCAATAAATACATGAAAAAATGTTCAACATCATTAGCAATCAGGGAGATGCAAATCAAAACTACACTGAGATTCCATCCAACCCCAATCAGAATGGCGATCATCAAGAAGTCAAACAACAACAAATGCTGGCGAGGATGTGGGGAAATAGAAACTCTTCTACGCTGTTGGTGGGATTGTGAATTAGTGCAGCTACGATGGAGATCAGTGTGGAGATTCCTCAGAAAACTGGGAATGGATCCACCATATGATCCAGGTATACCACTCCTGGGTATCTTTCCAAAGGGACTGAAACCAGAGAATTACAGTAATATGCGCATATCCATGTTTATAGCAGCGCAATTCACAATAGCCAAATTACGGAACCAACCCAGGTGTCCATCAACAGATGAATGGATCACAAAATTATGGGATATCCACACAATGGAATTCTACTCAGCAACAAAGAAAAACAAAATTATATCATTTTCAGGAAAATGGATGGACCTGGAGAACTTTATGTTAAGTGAGATTAGTCAGTCACAGAAAGTGAAGGGTCATATGTTTTCTCTCATATGCAGAAGCTGGGGAGTAACTGGGATATAAGAGGGACTTCAGATAATGGAAGAGAAACTCCAGTAGAGCCAGGGAGGTGGGCTAGGGGAGGGTGGGGGAGAGGGAGAATTAATAAAGGAAACGCTTCCACTGATGTTATGTACATGTGTGAAAATACCAATGTCAATGTCAATATCTCTTATGGGGAAGGGGTGCGTGGGGAGGGAGCCGGGGGAAAGCCCACCAAGTGATGGCTGCGACATTTGTCTACTGTCCCATTTAGTATTTCTTACATGCTACTCGCACTATTCTTCAGCTCCTGCTAGTGAGGTTTCTTTCACTATTTGTTTCATTGTTTCAAGAACAAACACAAAAATATCTGCCTCTGATGGACCTTCGGATAAAATTGAGGAACTGCCTCAAAAGCCCCTGACTCCTCCTGTCACCTCAGCCAGAGGAGAAATGAAAATTCTGACCTTTCATGTCTCTTAAGAGGCACCAAGCCAGGCAAGGTGACGCACGCTTGTAATCCCAGTACTTGGGAGGCTGAGACCGGAGGATCCAGGTTCGCGGCCAGCCTCAGCTACTTAGTGAGGCCCTCTGCAACTTAATGAGACCCTGTTTCAAAATAAAGAATAAAATAGGGCTGGTGGTGTAGCCCAGAGGTAGAATGCCCCTGGGTTCAATCCCCAGTACCATGAAAAAAAAAAAAGAGACACCAAGAAAAAGGGCTGTCTTATCTTCTCTGGTAATAAAGATAATTAACATTTATTATTTATTATGTGCCACAGGCCATTCTAGTAGCATAGGTCTATTAATGAAACACTCTTATCATCCCAACAAATTTACAAGATGGCTACTAGTAGTATTCCACTCTCAGAGATGAGGACACAGGCACAGAGACAGGCTTTAACTGTCCCAAGATCGCACGGCTGGGAAGCAGAGGAGTAGGGGTGGCTTTACCTTCAGAGCATACACTACCTCTCAATAGCTGCCATTTAATTAGCAAAGATATGGGAAAGAGCCTTCTAATAATTTTGCAGAAAATTTCATGTTTTCTTTCCTCCTTTTGTTGTGATTTTTGTAAACTTTCTCTTAAAATGTTCAAAATCTTGGAGAACCATATGCCATAAAGAATATGGTAGTTGACCATATGTCCCAACTTTTCTCAAAAGAAAAGTGGATCCCATTACCTTGATCCCAAAGCACTCCTGCTCCATACCTGATCACCCCCTTCTCCCCGCTTCCCTGTCTCCTTTCATCTTCTCTCAAGACCACCCAAAGATTTTTTTTGAAACATTTAACAGAATAACTTGCAGGAAGGCGCATGCACTGTGAAGAACATCGCAGTGATGGGATTCAGAGTACCCAAGGACCTACGTTGTGGGGTGGTCTTGAAGGCTCCTGAAGAGATGATACTTCAAGTAAAATCAAAGTCTAAGGACAGGTGATGGTGTAAATATCTAGAGACAGAGCCGTCCGAGCACGGGAAACAGCAGGTGCAAAATCCCGGGGGCAGAAGAAAACAAGCATCACTTATTTTCACAAGACGGCCAGTGTCGCTGCAGAAAAGTGAGCTCTGCTCACCGAGGGGAGGGGACCCGATGACACTGGAGCACTGAGCAGAGCCACCTCACACATGACGCGTGGCCGGCCGGAGTGTGGACTGCACTCTGCTGGGAACAGAAGCCCCTGGAGGGTGTGGCGTAGGAGCATGAATTCACTGACCTTGTGCTCCTAAAAGAGCTACTTGGTGCTATGTCAAGAAACAAAGCACAAAGTCAGAAAGCTACAGAAGAGTCCAGACAAGAGACTGCCAATGGTGCGCCCAAGGCAGGTGGTGCGGGCAACAGAGAGATCTGCGCACGGCAGAAAATATGTGGGAAATGCCTGAGGATTTACTGCTCAGCTGTTTCCAGTGGCTTTCCATAAATGAGCTGTCTAGAAAACTCTGTGGCAACCCCTTGGATAAGAGCCCCCAGGGCACCGGATTATTTTCTCTAGTACCTTAATTATCCTGGCAAGTTTTTACACAAAATGATTTTCCGCTAAGATGAGCATGCCCCAGATATACAGAAATAACTGCTATTATATGACAAATATGGATTTAATAACCAGCAGGAAACTATCTTTAAAACACAGACAATTACCCACAGGTCACAAACAACATGTGCTTCTGTTTCTTTCTATCAACTACCCCTTTTTTTTTTTATTAGAAACAATGCTTCCTCTTTGAATAAATATCTACCCAAGGTCATCATTCCTTCCTCAGAAGTGCAACAAAGAGTTCTTTAAGATGTCACTGCTGACGCTCTGTTCGTGATAATGCCCAATGTGAGTTCTTGACTTACAGTACTATCTTCCTTTATACAGGGCTGTGCCCAAAGACCCATGTGTATAGACACCTGTCAGTACCATGCTGAAGATAGTCCTATAAACTATCAAGTGAAAGTCACAGGCAAGCCTAGGAAACAGAGAAGCAGGCCATGAAGATGGCTTAGCAGTCCTTCTAGGTGTGTGTGTCCCCGTGTGTGCGTGTGCTTATATTTACCGACAGCCCAGATAACAGGCACTGCAAAAAGTGAGCTTGTTATTCATCCTAAAAAGAGGATGAAGAAAATAATGTTCAAAGACCACCAAAGGCCAGGCGTGGTGGCTCACACTTGTCATCCCAGTGCTTGGGAGGCTGAAACAGGAGGATGCGGGTTCGCAGCCAGCCTCAGCTACTTAGTGAGGCCCTCTGCAACTTAGTGAGACTCTGTTTCAAAATACAGAATAAAAAATAGGACTGGGGATGTAGCTCGGAGGTAGAATGCCCTTGGGTTCAATCCCCAGTACCACCAAAAAAAAAAAAAGGACCATCAAAGGCCCCAAAAGCAACTTCTGAATAACCGGTAAAATACAGGTTGTTATTGTGTATTGTTTTCAAGCCAATTCAAATTTATAGACACACAAGCAGTGAAGGCGTACACCACCAGGGGTTGCCGGTCACCCTCAGAAAGCTATCCTGGGTTCTTAAAGCCTGGATAAATCCCATGCCCCAAAGAGAATCTTTCAAATCCTTTTTTTAATTTATTTTCCCTCAAATCCTCACCTCAAATGTGCAAGTTGGGAGAGAGCATCATTGGATGATAGCTCCATTGAAGGGATCTACAGTGTAGATCACAGGGCCCTGTTCCTTCTCATATTGAAAGATGATGGGTGAATGCTTTTCTGTAACGCATGACATCCCAAGGTATGGGCTAAAGACCATCACACTGGGCTGGCAAGCGTGCTATGTTCATATCCTCCCACTTGAAGACTCAGAGACCAGCAGTTGGATGGACAGTGTAAAATAGGGTGCAGCAAATGATGGTGTGTGGGCCAAACCTGGCCTGCCACTTGTTTCTGTAGTTAACTTTTCATTGGAAGCAGCCACAGTCAACCACTGAAATTTGATCTGTGTCTGCTTTCATAGATACTACCCAGCTAAGAGCAGGACGAGCAACAGTATAGTTCACGAAGACTAAAATATTTACAATTTAGCCCTTCACAGAAAAGAGTCTGCTGGCCTTGGTGTACAACAATGCTCCTGGTAGCAGGAGGGGCCCGTTTGAGGCAGGGACCCTGGAGGCTCTAGTAAGAACGGGGACGTGTGGCTAACAGCTGGGCGCCACTGTAAAGGTCCGGAATGTGTTCAGGTGTGGACGGTGTCAGCGCCACCCTCTCACTTTTGAAAGAGCTCCTGGGACCACTGCCTGGTGTGTGAGTGGTGCAGTACGCAAGCTTCCTTCACAACCTGCACACCATGCTTCAATCACTATACACATCAGACAAGGACGTGTGCTCCCCTCGTCCCACTGTGCAAGTCCCTTCCTCCCAGGGAGCACTGAGGAGTCACAGTAGGTCTCTCAGAACTTTTTTCCTATGCTCTATTTTTAAAATGTGGAATGTAGGCCTTCTAGGAAATCCTTCATTTAGAGAAAATTTTATTTTACAGATCTCAAGAGCATAGAAATGGATTAATCATAATTCTTGCAAAACCACTTGTACTCATCTTTGTTTGTACACAGTATAACTTTATTGATAAGATCTAGAGCCTTGTTAGTAAAGTACATCCAACCATCTGGTTTGCCCCACAAACCCACCCTCTGTCTCCTCTAGCCAGGTAACTGTCCTCCTGAACCTGTGCCCATCACGTATCCTTCGGTCATCCTTCCCTTCAATTCATTTTTATATAGCTTTACATTTGTGTTTATGCATATTCAAAGAGAGAGAGAGAGAGAGAAAGAGAGAGAAGCCATGTGTGTACTTCAGGCTATATATAATTTCAGGGGCCTTATTTTTTTTTTTACTTATTGCAATGATTAATCCACATGCCACATATCTTTGTCAATTATGTAGTTGTTACTGCCATATACAACTCACTTGGCTGACTTCAGTCGCCACAGTTTAGCCCTCTCCTCCCTTTGAAGGGCATGTGGGTTGATCTGTGGGTAGGAACAGCTCCTACTGCAGAAGTGAAAAGTTTCTCTTGGGACTCGCCTGACTACAGAATGGTATATCAGAAGGGATGGAAAAGTTTAATTTCAGTATGTAAATCCAAACTATTTTCTAGTAGTTAAACCAATTTATACTCTCAGCAGCAATGCATACAAGGTGTTTTTGAAATGCATTGGTATTTTCAGAATTTTTGTTTTTCTCAAAAGAATGAGTATAAAATAACATCTCATTGTACACGCCTATAGTCATTAAATAGAAATTTTTCCTCATGTCTATTGAAGGCATCTATTTCTTTGTCTTAGACATGCCTGCTCATTTATCTTGTCTATTTTTGTGTTATTTTTCTCTTCTTATTTATAGGCATATTATTTTGTATATTATTTAATTTAATCTGGTTGTATGTTATTGACTCTAATATTAGTTGTGTAAATTATAAGCATTTTCTCTCACATTGTTGCCATTTGATTCTTTGGGTTGACTTTTGTTGATGTTGTTGTTTGATACTAGGGATTGAACCCAAGGACATTCTACCTCTGAGATACATCCCGGTCCTTTTCACTTTTTATTTTGAAACAGGGTCTCACTAAATTGCGTGATCCTCCTGTCTCAGCCTCTCAAGTACTGGGATTACAGGTGTGCACCACCATACTCATCTTTAGGTTGGTTTTCTATAAACAACTGTTGCTTTTAATATTGTCAAATGTTTCAAGTTTTTCTATTATAACCGATGCTTATTTTTGACTTGTTTACAAAATGTTATCTTGCCCAAAGATGCTAAAAAGCAAAGCCCTAAACTTAAAGACAGATGTTTTAAGTGTTTGATTTTGATATGTAAATCTTTAATTCGAATGGAGTTGATTTTTGCATGTGATATGAGGTAGGAAACCAATATTATCTCCTTTCCATATAGAGATGCTTTTCTTCCAGCTCCACTTACTGAACAATCTCTCTTTTCTGCATTTATATTCCATGCCACCTCAATCATACACCAAAATCCTAAAAACATCGGAGCCTACTTCTAGCTCTCATTCTATTCCATCTGTCAACTTATTCAGCACTTTTACTAGACTGTGTTCATTTCTATGGCTTTATAATAAGCTTTAGGACCCAGTAGGCTAAATTCTCCCCTGGAGATATTAGCTAGTATGTCAGGCAATACCAGGGAGGAATATCAAACCTCATTTTCTGCCAGTCACAGTTAAAGCAGCATTTAGAAAGGATATACAATAGATGCAGAATCTCAGGCACACACACAAAAAAATCAATGCTTCAGATAACATTTCTACTATTTGTTACTCAAGTAAAAATAGCATGAGGGGTAAATATCCTTTAGACTATAATTCCCCACGCCTGAGAACAGAGCCAACTTAATGAGTGGGCAACCTGGGCAGACAGTAGGACCTCAGACCAGGAAGAGCCTTGTACTCAGAAGAGACCTGTGCTGTGGTTGAGTCTGCTGTCTCTGCCTTGAACAAGGGCTCCCACACTTTCATTCTGCAGTGGGGAGACCCATCACAAATAAGGGAGTAAACCAAGAAAAAGAATGTCATGGGATTCGGCAAACAGAGGTTCTAACTCAAGTGGATGAAACTATATATACACTGAATAGGATGTAATCAGAAGTATACTTGATTACCTTGGAGTATATCAAACATGGTAGTGTGTGTGTGTGTGTGTGTGTGTGTGTGAGAGAGAGAGAGAGAGAGAGAGAGACAGAGAGAGAGA
>PVJS01008037.1:0-15521 GCA_004027185.1 Glis glis | reverse complement strand
CAATGTTGAAAATAATTACCTATACGGAGGGAAATTTGGAAATGGGAAACAGGTGTTATTTTTGTTTTAAGTCTTGTAAAAATTGATTATTTGTATACATATACTTTATTAAAAGTAAGTTTAAAACAAACTTATTTAAACATAAACATAAATAAAAACTACATGGAGTTGATATGATCAATGACAAAAATATGTAAAGGATGGGATTCAGAGCATATCAAGAAGTTAAATCCCGCTCTGTGGAGTGTGACAAAGGATAGGTGAGGGCCGAGGCATCCAACTCCTCCAGGCCTGTTTCTTTGCTGGCATCTCAGGGATGACTGGGACCAGCACCTTCTCCACTCAAAGCACCTCTGGATACTGAACTTCGCACTTTGAGTACACTGACTGGATATGGTAATACTAAGATACATTCCCAGCCCAGGGTTTATTATAAAGATACAAAGACTCACTGAAGGTCACCCACATAAAAGAGGAGGAGGAGGAATTCACCCCAACAAATTAGCAAAAACAGGACCGTGGAAAACAGGCCAAAAAGATGTCTCTAAAATTTATAACTCTAACTGTAACTGAATCCACAGTTATTGATGGGGAGTGAAATCAAAAGAATTTTAAAAGTTGATGGTTAAAATGATTAATGAGCTCTAAGAAGATTTAAGGAATAAACTAAGAGAAAAATACAGGGAGTAAGAAAACATAAAAAGATAGAGATTAATAAAAAATAAAATAAAATAAAAAGAGATTCTGTAAAAGAGCCCAACAGAAATTCTGGAAATGAAAGACTCAATAAATCAAGTAAAAAATTCTGATGAAAGAATTACCAATAGAATAGACCACTTATAAAGCAGATTTTCAGGCCTCAGAGTATATAATCTTAAACACTCAGTCAACAATAAAGAAAAGAAGAGATAGTAATCATAATATTCAAGAAATCTGGGACACCTTTAAGAGACCAAACGAAAGAATCATCAGGATGGAAGAGGAACACTAGATACAAGGGCATGGACAAACTTTCTAGTGAGATAATATCAGAAAATTTTCATTTGGAAAAACAAAAGACCCAGAATAGTCAAAACAGTTCTCAGATATAAGAACCAAGCAGGAGGCATCACAATACCTGACTTCAAACTATACTACAGAGCCGTAGTAATAAAAACAGCATGGTAGTGGCACAAAAGTAGACACATAGACCAGTGAAGAAGAATAGAAGAATCAGAAACAAATCCACAAATACCCTGTAAAAAATATATCCTCTTTAAAAAATGCTGTTGGCAAAATTGGTTATCCATATGCAGAAAAATGGAAATAAATCCTACTTTCTCTCCCTGCACAAGAGTCAATTCAAGATGGATCAAAGACCTGGAAATTAGACCAGAGATTTTGCAGTTACTTGAAAGGGCATAGGTCCAACTCTTCAACACATAGGCACAGATAAAAACATCCTCAACAAGACCCCAAAGGCACAAGAAATTAAAGCAAGGATTAATAGGTGGGCTTCTGAAGGGCTTCTGTGAGGCAAAGGAAACTATCAAGAACCTCAAGAGAGAGCAGACAGAATGGGAGAAGATCTTTGCCAGTTACTCCTCTGATAGAGGACTAAAATCTATAATATACAAAGAACTCAAGAAACTCACCACCAAAAAAAAAAAATAACCCAATCAAACAAATGGGCGAGTGAACTAAATAGACACTTCCCAAAGAAGAAATACAAATTACTAATAAATATATGAAAAATGATCAACATCATTAGCAATCAGAGAGATGTAAATCCAAACTACCCTGATATTTCACCTAACCCCAATTAGAAAGGCAATCATTAAAAACACAAACAATAACAAATGCTGGCAATGATGTGGAGAAGTAGGAACTCTAATACACTATTGGTGGGATTGAAAATTAGTGCAACCACTTTGGAAAATAGTGTGGAGGGTCCTCAGAAGAATGGAAATGAACCCACCATATGACCCAGCTATACCACTCCTGGTTATCTACCCAAAAGAATGAAAACCAAACTACCAGAGTAATGCATGCATATCTATATTTATAGCTGCACAATTCACAATTGCCAAACTATGGAACCAGCCAAGATGTCCATCAACAGATGAATGGATTACAAAACTATGGGATATACATACAATGGAATTTTACTCAACCATAAAGAGGAACAAAATTATGTCATTTGCAGGGAAATGGACGGAACTGGAGAATAGTAGGCTAAGTGAGATTAGTCAGTCACAAAAAGTGAAAGGTCGGCTGTTCTCCCTCATATGCGGGAGAGAGAGAGAAATCGGGACACAGGAGGGACTTCAGACACAGAAGGAGAAACCTTAGTGAAGGAAGGGACCTGACTGAGGGAAACAAGAGAGAGAGGAAGACTTCAAGAGGGAAACACCTCAATGGACATGATGTACATACACAAACTCATCAAAGCTAATCAATGTATTGAGCATGGGGAGTGGGGTGGGAACTGGGGGAAGGCTTGAGTGCTGTGTGCATGTGTGCCTCTATCACCCTGAACTTCATCAGGATGTATGATTACAATGCACCAATAAAAAGAAAAAGAAAAAAGAAAATTTTCCAATCCTTGGGAATGAGAGGGACATTCAAATATATGAGTCATTCAGAATTGCAAATATACATGATCAAAAAAGGGTATCTCCACAACACATTATACTTAAATGCCTAACATAGAGAACAAGGATAGAATCTTAAAAGCCTTAGGAGAAAAACATCAAGTCATACTTAGAGGTAATCCCATAAAAATAACTTCCAATCTCTCAGCACAAACTCTAAAGACCAGGAGGGCTTAGAATGATGTATTTAGGGAATGTAATACGTCATTCTAAGCCCTAAAAGGAAATATCTGCTAATCAGTATTTCTATGTCTACCAAGCTAACCTTCAGAATCTAAAGAAAAATGAAAATCCTCCAAGATAAACATAAACTAAAAACTATAAAACTACTAAGCCAGCAAGCACTACAGAAATTAAATACTACACACAGAAGAAATTAAAACAACCTACAGAGCCACAAAGGGACACATCTCATTTTAAGAGTAGCTAAGTAAAGGACCAAATTCGACATCAGAAATAAATCAAAATGGCAAAAAGTAATAAATATCTCTCTATAATATTACTGAATGTAAATGGTCTCAACTCCCTAATTTAAAGACATAGGCTGGCAGAGTGGATTAAAACCAAGATCCAATTATATGCTGTTTATAAGAGATTCACCTTAAAGGCAAAGGCATCCACAGGCTAAAGGTGAAGGGATGGGAAAAGATATTTCATGCAAATAAAGTCTGCAAGTGTCAGGGGAGTACACGATAATTCCTGTGGATTCTTGGCTTCCGTGGTGAAAAGAATTTCAGCACACGCACCAGTCAGAGACAAAGACAAAGGTTTCATTCAAGAAGAGTACAGATACACATTCAGGGGAAATGTGGGCCATCTTGAGAGTGTGAGAGTAGGGACAGAGAGCACAGGGAGGGGCAAAGAGAGGCATAATGATAGCAGCTCAGAGGCAAAGAGAGACGAGGAGGCTCTCAGATCTTTTCTATCCTTTTCTTATTCAGCCCACTAGAGAGGGAATGGCTAGGGGCACACATGGTGGGAAGTGGGGCACCATGGGATGGCAGTCTCCTCTCTTAGAAGCTTTAGGCCAACAAAAGGTAAGGATTCCTTGGGATAAAAATCTCAGGAAGCAGAGATGAGGAGAAACCAGGGAAGGTGGGGTGCAGGGCAATCCTCTGCGACCTTCTTCCCAGGAAATCAAGGCTCTGACAAAAGGTGAGCCTCTTTTTTGAGGTCTAATCGCCTTAGGAATTTCAGATATGGAGCCAGCCCATTATGATTGAAAAGGATGGGCCTTGCTTTTGCCTAAGAGCAAATAAGCTCTGCTAAAAATGAAACTAAAGACTATGAAGTTTGTAATTTTCCTTTCCTTCCCAATTTGTCTCCTTTCTACCTAAAATTTTTTATCTCTTCTATCTCAAAAGCAAGGAGGATTAGCTACTCTCATATCCAACAAAGCAAACTTTAAGCCAAAACTTAACAGAAGTTATCAGGAGAGAAAAGAAGGTCACTTCATACTGGTAAAGGTAACAATTGAAAAAGAAGATATAACAATAGTAAATATTTATGCCCCAAACATTGGTGCACCTACTTACATAAAACAAACACTACTGTACATTAAGACTCAGATCCAATACAAGAATACTGGGAGATTTTAACAGTTCTCTCCCCAGTACATAGATCGTCCAGATAAGAAATCAGCAAAGACTCTTCAGGCCCCCAAAAATACTGTAAATCAAATAGACCCAACAGATATTTTATCCAACAACAGTTGAGTTCCCTTTCTTCTCAGTTGCTCATGGAATCTTCTCTGAAAGAGACCATATTTTAGGACACAAAGTCTTAGAATATACAAAAAATTCGACCTAATCTCTCGTATCTTTTCAGATTATAGTGGGATGACATTAGAAGTTAACAGCAAGAAAAAACTATAGGAGTAATATAAACGTATGGAGACTGAACAATATACTTCTGAGTGATTAATGGATCAGGGAGGAAACTAAGGGAAAAATGAGGAAGAATTAAAGTCAGCGTACTGTAGCAATGCATGAATACCCATGTTTACAGGAGCACAATTCTCAATATCCAAATTATGGAATCAATCTAGGGGTCTCTCATGGATGGATGATGGGTAAAGAAAATGTGGTATACACACAATGAAGTTTTACTGAGACATTAAGAAGAATAAAATTATGTCATTTGCAGGACAAGGGATGGAACTAGAGAAAATCATGCTAGATGAGGTAAGAGAGACTCAGAAAGTGAGGGATTGTATGTTTTCTCTCATATGTGGAAGCTAGAGAGAAAAAAAGGAACAAAAAGGACCTCATACAAATAGAAGAAATATCAGTAGAGTAATAGAAAGGAATTGAGGAGGGGAAGGAAGGACAGAAATCTGGGGAGTATGGGGAAGGAAACAGAGCAAATTTGCTATGGGCACATATGAATATGTCACTATGAATCCCACTATGTTTAACGGTAATTTACCAAAAGTTAATAAAAATAAAAAGGAATAAAAAACATGCCATATTTCCTAAACTGTTTGGAAAGATGATGGAAACACTGACAAATTTTAGACTTTATTAGAAAAGTAGCATGTACACATGTATTAGAAGGATGAGCAATAAACTTGTATAAACAGACCGCTTCCTGTGAGACCTTCCCACTACAGAGCATTTAGCTCCTGGAAAGAAAACATGTCTTGTCACACAACATAGTTCTCCACAGAGGAAGGGTAGGTCTACAACTCTCTGTATCCATCCCCACTCCCAGCCTGCACCTGGGTTGCTCTAAAGAATGAAAACAAGAGCAATACCAGGCTGTAGGTATTATACCTTAGGCCGGAGGTAGCAAAGGGAAGCTATCTTGAGACTTTCGTGCAGAGCCAGAACTCTAGCGGAAGGTTCCAAGCCACTGCCCCTGCATATCAGTAGCAGAAGAAGGAGATCCTACCTGGGGAAAAAGGTTCTTCCATTTATATACATGGTTAAGATCCAATAATTAGCTCCACAAACAACAGAGAGGCAAATCCTTTGAGTGAGAACCAGAAGAAATAACAAACTGCATCAGACTACTGAGAACTGCGTGTATTAGAAACTTCAGGCACCAAATATGCAACAGTGATGGATAAGCATTTAAAGATATAAGAAGGTTTCCAGTACTAGTAGTGATGACATAGGAATTTAGCAAAGTATAGCCTGTACAGCATGAGCCAAATTTGACTCACAACCTGTTTCTGTGTGGCCTATAAGCCAAGGGTGCTTTATATGTTTTTAAATGACTGAAAAAATTAACAATAATATTTAGTGGCACATGAAAATATATGGGATTTGATGTGTTAACGCCCTGGAAAGATAAGGAGATTTGTTTTTTTCCTATTCCTTCAACTAAGTACAACTAAAATCCTAGGGTAGGATATATAACAACAAAAGACTAAAAGGTGGAAAAAAGAAAACAGGCCAGCAAAGGACTTTTGGACCCTAGAAATGACATGGTGGTTAATTTCCTGGTTTTTCCTTGTTTTGGTTTGTCTCATATATCTAAGACTTCATGCTTGAAAAGTCAGCAACAATGAAACACCAATGAGCACAGACCAACAACAACACAGCACTTTTGTTCTCTTTAGCCAAAACATCAGGAAAGGGGCAGCCTTGCCAGAGATAACAACCTCTCTGCTCCAGCTCAGTGCTAGACGGAACTGTGGCTCCACCCCCACTCATGCCATGGGGTAGAGGAAGCAGCCTAGACTTCCACCATTAACGGGCTGTAACATCCTCCCTGGGGTGGTCATCGGAGAGGAAAAAGCAAGACCCAGGGCTTTCAACCTGGCCGGCCAGTATGAGCCCCTGCCCACCACATTGTCAGCAGAGATTGCACTGCCAGCCAAACTTCCACCCAGCCCAGCAACAGTGAGGGGCACCTTCCTTTCCTAAATGAGTAGTGCCAGGAGAAACCTAGTGGAGAGATGCAGTGTCACCATCTCCCAGTTGTAATGAGGCAGCTTCCGCTGCTGAGGCAATATGGCAGCCAGAACACTCATCCTCCCTCCCCATCCACCAAGGGAGGCCAAAGGAGGAGCCTGGACTCCCACCTCCACCTGGCAGGTAAGCCGTGGCCCCAGGAAAGCGGGCTACGACAAGTTAAACTATCAATGCACACAGCAGCCTAGACAATCTCTAGGTCATTATGCCAACCAAAAAGGTCAACTCCCAGAAGTTATTTATTGTCTGGTTCTGTTTATATAACATTCTTTAAATGACAGAATTATCAAAATGGAGAACAGTTAAGTAGTTACTAGCAATGATGAAGGGATGGGAGTGGTAGAGGCTATCAAAGAGAAACAGCAGGAATCCTCGTTGTGATGATGTTGTGTATCTACAAGTGTGGGTGTAAATGTTCTGTCTGGTACTGTGCTAGAGTTTTTCAAGAGGTTACCATTGGGGGAAACTGGGTAAAGGGTACATGGATTTTTCTATATTATTTCTTCAAACTTCATGTGAATCTTCAGTTATCTCAATAGAGAAAGCTGAATTTTTTAAAAAAAATGAAAAAGGTATGAAATTCAAATTTCATCATCCATAAATGAAGTTGGACCAGAACACGGTTGTGCTAATGAATTTATCCTCTTTGGCTGCTTTTAAGCTTCAATGAAGGGATAGAGGGAGGGGAGCACCACAGAGTGTTCCCTGTTAGACAAGCCAACAACTTTGGAGCAATACTTACTTCTCTTCCCTCTGAGCATTTCCCTCCTAGCGTGCATTGCTGCTTTTGCCTAAAGGACATGTTTCTGAACTAGAATAAACAATTACAACACCAATCAATTTCTATGGTGTGTGGAGGCAAAGCCTGAAGAGAATGGATTTAAAAGAAAAGGAGAAAATTGTTCTGTAAAGGGGGGAGGGGGGCGGTCTTTTCAGGGTTGCTACAATAGACAAAACAGACTTTTAAATTAGTTCCTTATCAGTATTTTCTTATCATTTGTTTAAGTCCAGGCAATAAACAATACAATAAATCAAGCCCTGTTTTGTATCACTGGGCATTTTCCATGGTGTGAATCTACCCACCATGGCCGACTTCAAGTTAAGGATGCCACTGAATGAGACACTGGGAAGAAGTGTGCAGGAGCAGCACACCATCACATGGTATTTTCACCTGTAGATAGGACATTGGATATAATATCAAGGGCAGAGATCATAGGAAAAAGGAGTTTTGAATATTTATTCTCGTGTGTGTGTGTGTGTGTGTGTGTGTGTGTGTGTGTGTGTCTGTGTGGTGCTGGGGATGGAATCGAGGGGCATTCTACCTTCAAGCTACACCCCAAGCCCTAGTTTATTTTTTCATGTGGAAACAGGGTCTCACAAAATTGCTGAGAGCCTTGATACATTGCAGAGGTTGGCTCAAACCTGCAACCTGCCTGTCTCAGCCTCACAAGTACTGGGATTACAGGTGTGCACCACCACAACTGGCTTAGCTTTGTTCGAATATGACTTATTTAGTTATGTTTATACAACTATGTTTAACAATAACTGTGTTAACCATCAGCTCACAGACTTCTTGAAATGTTCACAGTCAGTCTCACCCACTCACAGCTGTACCACTGAAGTAAGATCTTTCCTTCCCCTCATCCCTTACCTACTCTCCAATTTTAGAATTGGTGAACACATCAACTCCTGGTCAGGAGAGCTAGGGAAGAAAGCAAAAGAAACCAACCTTGCCTCTCTGCAGTTAGGCAAATTTTTCATTGCCTGGGAGCTTGGGGTTTTGAGGCTAGGTAGCACTGACATTTTTAATTACCTGAGTGATCAGAAAAGCTCCAAGGCCTAAGGAAGCTTAAATGGGGAAATCATTCACAGCGTGGTCACACAGCAAAGAAACTCTGGGGCCTCATTTGAACCCAGGCCATGTGTCTCAGAGTCTATGAGTCATTAACCACTCTATGACGTTACATTGCTCTTTTTCAACTTTCAATCGCGTAAATCGCACAGCTCAATAAATTAAATAATCTTATTTTGAATACTTCTGAAACCAGCTTGGGAAAAGAATAGGAAGCTAGGTTTTAATTTGATAGTGTAAAAGTTAGAAATGACTTTCAAAAGAGTAGGTGGGATTGCAAATCAAAATTCAAAAAAAATGAAGGGAGTTAACAGAAAATAGTTGTATCTCCCTCGGTTCTTCCAAATGAATCCGGAACTCCCCAACCTACTTCTTTTCTTTTCTCCCCTCCCTCCCTTTCTTTCTTTCATTCTTTCTTCTGTATTTCCCATGCTAATTTCTGCCACCAAACCTTTGGTTCTTGAAATATTTCTTACCTGGGTTGCTTCTTTCTTTCTTCCTTCCTTCCTTTCTTTCTTTCTTTCTTTCTTTCTTCTTTTTATTGGTGCGTTGTAATCATATATCGTGATGAAGTTCAGGGTGTATTGTTCTTCTGAATGTATCCAACTGCTACTGGGCCTTTGAGGTTCAGAATAAATCCCACCTTTTCTATGGAACTTTCCTTGTCATCTCCTCTCCACTATTCTTTTCCACCACTTAATATACAGCATAGTATCTATTAACACATTGGTCTTCCTTTGATTCCTCAGAAACAGTCACCAGGTTGTAGGCCCTTCCTTCACTCAAAGCTTCCCCGCCAGAGTGAAAAGGGAGCTGACATTCTGTCCTTTCTGCTCCTCTGTGGCCTCTCAGCACGAAGCCTCTCATTTCTCGGAGCCCAGTTTTCTCTGCATTCACCCCTCATCCTAACCTGTACCAGTTGCTGCCTGTCTCCTGGGTTCCATGTTTCAAAGTTACCTAAAGCTCACTTTAAACCCCTCCCACATCCACCATACTTTTCTACTTAGACCAACACTAAGTTGAGCAGCACTGTGAGCCTTTTCCTAGGATTCTTCCCTGAAGGGAACGAAGTTTCTTAAAGTGAGATGTTCAGGCCAGTGTAGGAGGCAGCTAGATTTTGCCACTGCACCTCCTTTACAGAGACCAGCCATCAAAGGGGGAAGAAGAGAGAAGAGTTTCCTACTGCTTTATTTCCCACCCACGGAGACACCTACCTCTCCATTCCCTCTGGGAGCTTGAGTTCCCATCTCCTTGACTTCCATAAAAGGGAAACAGCTGTCATAATACACAGGAGGATCCTGACACTGGATGATGAATTTAAAAGTCTCTTGGAAGGACTGCAGGGCAATATCATGCTCCGCACACTTTGTAACTTATCCAGCACACTTTCGTTGAATACCTACTTCTAAATAAACATTGGGGATATAAAGGGAGAGGGGAATAATCCCTGAGATTAAGTAGTTTATGGTGGTGGTGGGCTGGGCAGTAGGGAGTTAAAGCAGGATAGGTCTAAATTGGGGGCATTGTAAGGTACTATTGGAAAACAGAGAGAGCATACCTAGCTCAGCCTTGAGGGTGTTAGAGAAAGCTACTTAGGAGAAGTGATGGTTTGATGAAACCAGAGAGCAGTGAGAAATTGGCTGGGGAAAAGTTGTGGAGAAAAGTATATGTGTAAACACTCAGAAGAAAGAAAATGGCCCATCTCAGGGGTTGCGAGTGTACTTCTGAATGGAGCACATGACCTGATGTAAACTTATAATGGAGAAGAGAGAACAGATCTAAATGGGCGTAAAGTACTATTTTGTAATAGAAATGCTTTGTCTAAACTAGAAATAGGAATTAGAGTGATATAATGAACTGCTTACCATTTAACTGAGCAAATCAAAGTGCAATGATTATGATGGGTATCAATAAATATCTGTAATTAGATATACAGTAGGTTTTCCTGTTTATATAGAATGGTTATTCTCACCGTCTATAGAATTAAAAGGGCATTGGTAACTATCAGTTTTAGAGTGAGCCATTTGAGAAATAATAGTTTAATAATCTAACTGCTAAGGAATCGTGAGACAGCAAAGGTAAGAGCAGAACAACAGTGAATAGTGTTAATTGGGCAAATAAGAGTGAATAGTGCAAATGTATAGTCAAAAGTTTAAAAATAATTTGACCATTTCTCAAATGATCACCATACAAAAAAATAGTATTAACAGTAAAATACAGAATATTGCTTTCAGCCCTCACACTTGCTATTTACTGGAAACCTGAGAGAACCGACCCTTGGCTTGGACGAGCTGACAAGCACCTCTTTATATTAATGAAGTTTCAACTGAGCCCCACATTGTAAATGGAAATGCTAAATTCTCCGAGAACAATCCAATAAATACTATTGCACTGCCTTGTCACAACGAATGTCTGTCCTTCCAAAACCAAAAAACCCGTCGGTTGTAAGGTGAAGGGTGGCAACCAAGTGTTTTCCAGAAGCCTAAGTTTCTTATCTACGAAAATGGGCGAGCATATTCCACGAAGGCTCCTTCTACCACCAAGAGTTTAAAATGTGAGCCTAGGTCTCATTTCTCTCAGGAACGAATAGTAAGAATTTCAGAGCATGTCATCTTTAGGGGATGGCGCCCCGTCTTCTTTCTCTTTTCTCCTTCATTCTCTCCTTCTTTCTCCTTCTTGTCTTTCTCCTTCATTCTCTCCTTCTCTCTCTTTTCTCCTTCCTTCTCTCCTTCTTTCTCCTTCTTTTTGTCTTTCTCCTTCATTCTCTTCTTTCTCTCTCTCTCTCTTTTTCTCTTTTCTCCTTTATTCTGTCCTTCTCGCTCTCTTCTTTCTTTCATCTTCTCTTTTTGCGGGGCTTTCTTGGCCCACACAAGTCATCCCAGTACTCAGGAGGCCAGCCTCCAGAGTTTAGCGAGACCCTGTTTCAAAATAAGAAATAAAAAGGGTTGTGGGGGGTAGCTCGGAAGTAGAATGCCCCTAGGTTCAATCCCCAGTACTACAAAAAAAATAAAAATAAAAATAAATCTTTTCTATACACTTTTGTGGGGAAACTCCATTCCGGAACA
Source organism: Glis glis (assembly GCA_004027185.1). NCBI lineage: Eukaryota > Metazoa > Chordata > Mammalia > Rodentia > Gliridae > Glis > Glis glis. The sequence goes on along the minus strand of PVJS01008037.1, from coordinate 4,051 downwards.
GCAACAGAGACTCAAGGCCCGGGGCGCGCAGAGCCGCCTCCTAGCGAGAGCACTAAGTGTGGGCTACGGGGCCACCGTAGGGCGGAGTCCGCGCACCGGAACCGGAAGTGGCCGCGGCGCTTCACTTCCGGTCCGGAAATAGGAAGTCCCGCGGCTCGCCCGGCGTCTGCAGCGGGCTGCTCGGAGCGGGCGGGCATGGAGACGGCGGGAAAGCTGGTGGTGGTGGGCGGCGGCATCGCGGGCGTCACGTGTGCGGAGCAGGTACGCGGCCCGGCCCGGCGCTCCCCGCCATGACGCCCCGGGAGGAGCGAGAACCCCGCGCTGGCCGAGCCGGGCTGGAGTCCCGGTGATGCCGGAGCAGACCCGGCTTTGCCTCGGGCTGAAAATCCAGCCTGCTTTTGTGTGTGTGTGATACTCAGGATTGAACCCAGGGGCATTCTACCTCTGAGCCCCACACCCTGTTTTATTTTTATTTGGAAACAGGGTCTCGCTAGGTTGCTGAGAGTCTCACTACTTGCTTAGGCTGGCCTCGAACCTGCGATCCTCCTGTCTCGGCCTCCCAAGTACTGGGATGACAGGCGTGCGCCACCACGCCTGGATGCATGCAGCCTGCTTTTTAAATCGTCTTAGTTGATTGACTTTAGTTACCCGATGGGTGCCAACTCCGTAGCGCATTGTAACTAATGAGTAAAGAAACCCTGTATGAATTTCCTCGACTTTGAACTCGCAAGATAGAAGAGAGTTCCTCTCTAAAAGAGCCAGCAAAACTCCCAAGATAGAACAGATTTCATGTCTAATAAAGTCTTGTAAAACAGCCAGCAAAGGCTTAAATACAGCTGGGGAAAGCTTTTCCATGATAACGACCAACCGGACCAAGAGTATTCATATACCTGTGTGTAATCACTGAAATCATAAGAGATAGTGAAAGCACTTTTTTTTTTAACGTTTAACCTTTGGATGGGTATTTTCTGTTTAGTCATCAAGTAAATACCGATAATCCAGTTAGTATAATACTGTATAAACAGCATGTTTCTGCCCTGGGCTCCCAGTGTAGTGGGAGAGACCTATGTAAATAAATCATTTCAACTTAGAGGGCCTGTGGAGTGGGTAGGGAGTGAATTAAGAGGTATCTTTTCTCAAGTTAAATTTTTATCTTAGAGCCGGGCGTGGTGGCGCAGGCTTGTAATCCCAGTACTTTGGGAGGCGGAGACTGGCGGATCTGTGTTCGAAGCCAGCCTCAGCTCTCTCTCTCTCTCTCTGTCTCTCTCTTTCTCTCTCTCTCTCTCTACTTAGTGAGGCCCTCCGCAACTTCGTGAGACCTGGTTTCAAAATAAAGTATAAAAAATAGGGCCGGGGGTGTAGCACGGAGGTAGAACGCCCCTGGGTTCAATCCCCGGTACCGCCAAAAAAAAAAAAATTATCTCAGTGTGGAAGAATGAGTGAAGGTTCACCAGGCAGAGAAGACATGCCAAAGGAAAACCACAGAATAATGTGGGGGGGTTGATCAGCTACTGAAGCAGGGAAGGTTGGCAGAGACAAGATCACAAAGGTCTTCCAAATCACGCTAAGAATGTAAGGAGGACTTACAAGGAAGCAGGTTATTTTGAACAGTGAAGTACAGTGAAAAATAAAAAATTTTGCAAGGCTAGTTATAATGTCTTTGGGGCAGGCCACCTGGTTACTACTGTTTATGAGACGGGAAGGCCAATGGGAAGGTGATTTCAGTGGTATAAAGAAGCTTTAAAGACTCGCTCTAGCAAATGGAAATAGAAGGAGGGGAGATACATGATTGAATATGTAAAGGAAAGAAAGATGGACAGAGTCGATATTGTTAAGTACCACGGAAAGTTCAAGTAAAATGAGAGTGAAAAGTATCACGTGGGCATGAGGGTGTGAAGGTGACAAGAACATGCTCAGATTGAACTAGGGGTAAAAACTAGGTTATTCAGGTTGGGGGACTTGAGGAACAGGACGTTGAGATACACAGATGCTTTCAAAGTGAGGAAAAGAGGTTGTAGCTAGATCAAAGTAATGAAACAATAGCAAGTTTAAGTCTAAATTTTATTGATGCTAATGTGACACTGTCTTCCAGAATATATACTGGTCCTAAAAGGGAGAGTAGCACTGCAGAGGCACCTGGGTAAAGTCATTAAGATTCTAAGGATTTAATATTAAAGGTTCGCTTTAATTTCCTCTCATTGAAGACAAATGAAAATGTTTTCAAATAAGTAGAAGTTAATGTAACCATTAATTAGTAAGGTATCTTATCATCTATGTAACTTTAAACTAGTGTACAAAATAGTTTAAAGGATACTTCTTTATATTACTTTGCTCGTTCAGGAGGTCTTTGATAATGTTTAGTGTAAATGTATTGTTCATTTTATCAACAAAAGAGTTTAACTGCCATATAAATATGAACAGGACCCAGAATAATGGAGACTTTCATATAAGGAACAACGAGTTTTTAATTTCCTAGATTAATAACATTACTAAAATTGTATTATCCCCATCCCACACATACACATACCATTTTTTATAGCTAGACCAAGTTATTTATCATATTTTTCTCTCTTTTTCAAAATAAGTTGGCTATTAACTTTCCATCAGAAGATATTCTCCTGGTAACATCTTCTCCTGTTATTAAAGCAGTTACAAATTTCAAGCAGGTAAGAACTTTGTAAAACTTCTTGGGATAAATTTGAAAAAACTGCAATAACTTGCATAGCCACTAGGTGTAAGTGTAGTGATTTTTTTTCTTTTTTTTCTTTTTAATTGGCAAGTAGCAATTGTCCATATGGTGTACATGTTTTGATATATGTATAAAATGTGGGATTGTTAAATCAAGCTATTTAACAAAGATCCATTACCTCAGTTTCGTTTTTTTTCTGATGAGAAGACTTCCCTTAGCAAATTCCAAATATGCAATATATTGTTATTAATTGTAGTCATTGTGATGTTCAGTAGATTTCTTGATATGATTCCAGAAACAGGAAGGGGCTTGGGTCCCTATATCCCTTTCAAGGGCATGCCCCCAGTGACCAGACTTCCTCCCACTAGGCCCCACATCTCGAGGTCCCACCACCTCCCAGTAGCGCCGCAGGCTGACAGCCGAGCCCTTAGCGTACAGGCCTTTGGGGAACAGACAAGATCTAACCCAAAATAGTGCAGTTGGCTAGCTTTCTTCTTTGGTGAACATGAAAGAGTGGTGTCTAAAAAAGTACTTTATTAAAATTCTTGAAATTAAGTATCTTTTTAAAATAGACATTCTTTTTACCTCTTTGATCTCATAAAGGTTTCTAAAACATTGGAAGAATTTGATGTTGAAGAACAACCAACTACTGTGTTAGAAAGTCGCTTCCCCAACATCAAGGTCATAGAGTCTGCAGTAAAACAACTGAAGAGTGACGAACACGTAAGATAATACTGTTTTAATGATACTTCCCAGTGATAAATCTTGGTGAGGTTTTGCCTGTCTTCTTTTGACCCCACCTCTATCACGACCACTATTTAAGACCCTAAAATGAAAAGTTTAGTGGCATTTGATTTTCATTATTAGAAAATTTACACTTTGAGGAGTTTATTGCTTGGTTTGGCGTTTCAGTTTCCACATTTCAGATTCCACTAATGTCCCTCAGTGCCCACTGTTGTGGGTACTGCATTCAGTACTGGGACACAGGAGGAACACTGTAAGGGCTGCTCCTGTGGGATGTTGGATCACAGGGAGTGTAGACGGGCCTACTCTGTGATGATATATATGGGCATGTAAAAGGCGCAATCAAAAATATGACCCAGCTCTGCTGACAGGGATTTAGGAAGACTACAGACGGAGTAATATATTTGAGCTGGGTTTTAAAAGATGGCGAATTAAGAGTTTTCCAGGTAGAAAACAGTATTATAGGAAGAGTAGAATAACATCCATGTCAATTAATTTTACAAATCGAGCGGGCTCTCAAAAATGAGAATTCATGGCCGGGCGTGGTGGCGCATGCTTGTAATCCCAGTACTTTGGGAGGTGGAGACCAGAGGATCCGGGTTCGCGGCCAGCCTCAGC
>PVJS01008036.1:0-54280 GCA_004027185.1 Glis glis | reverse complement strand
ACACCTCTCTCACGCCACATACACGCAGGCCAGGCCTCCTCTCATAGGCTCTCCAGCATCAAGCACGCAATGAGCATGCACCAAACGCGTGCGCTTCTCAACTGCGCATGTGCTAGGTCTGGTAAACAAGCGCGGGTCACGAGACTTGGCAGCCCGCCACGGCGCCATCTTGGCTGGCTCGACCGAGCCCAGCTTCCCATAATTGTGCAAGGTGATGGCACAAGAGGCTCAGACCTCTCAGCTCTCAGGAGGGCTCTAAAGAGGTCTCACACTTTGGAACTCATTCATTGCTTCTGGCTATCTCTTTCCTGGGGAAGTCAGCCCCTCCTTTATCTAAATGTTTCTTTAGTATTAACTACCTGGACAGCAATATTTTAATTATGTAGCTTTGTAGCTTGATTCCCCCACCCCCCACCTTAACTCTATATTAAGGGGAGGGGGCAAGCACCTGGGAGGTATCTGCCAGCTTGACAGAACAGTGACAAACATTGGCAGGAATGTGTTTGTGAGTTGCCTTGCAATACAGACCTGTCTCCTCCAAGGCAGGCAGCAATATACAAGTTGTACATGTATCCTGAGTTGTCAACAGTGAAATGCAGATGGCTGGTTAGTGTACAGTTAAGGGTGTTTGCCTTTCTCAGGTAGCTACAGTTTGTTTCCTATGGGATCAGACTTTAATAGATCCAGAATTGGAAACTTATTTAGATAACTTTGCTTTTAATCTATCAGTGTATTTCCCAGAGAGAATCCAAAAATATTAAGATTCTGGATTCTTGAGGTACTGCTACTCCAACATTTTTTCACAAGTAGGAATGCGAATCAGCATAATTAGGGAGATGATTTTCATGATGTAAGTCAAGAAACAATCATTCTACAGGTTCATATGTTATATATTAGAGCTGACAAAGAACTTTAAGGTGAATTATTCCTGTAATCTTAGAAGATAGTTCAATGAAGAGGAAAAAATAATTGAACAGAACAGCAAGATATCCATATCCCACAAATGGTCATGTTACTACAGGTAGGAATCTGGGTGTTTGGAGAAGTAACCTTACCTTTCTACGCCTGTTTTATCTTCTGAAAAAGTAAGAGAATTGAGTAGAAAATAATAAAGGTTCTATGTACTGCTAATATTCAACTGTTCAAAGTAGGGAAGATATTACTATTATTGAGTGTATGTTGTTGCTTCATACTGATAACAGAAAGCTCAGAGACTTTAAGTGATGTGGCCAAAAGTGGTGTAATAAGTGTCAACTGTATCTTAATTCCAGACATTTGAAAAGAGTCTGCAGTAAACTCTTCACCCTTTCAGGGAACCTGTAACAACCTCAGCAGGCAGTGGCAATGGCTCTTACCTAGGGTTGACAGATTTAGCCACTAAAAATATAGAATGCTCAATAAAATTGAAATTTCAGATAAACAATAAATTTCTGGTATAAGGATATTCCACTTAATATTTGGAACATTGTAATATTTTTAAGGTATTCATTATTTATCTGAAATGTGAACATGCTTGACTATACTATATTTTATCTGGCAACCCAACACTCTCTCTCTGAAGGAGTGGACCAGAAGTTTCAGCAATATCAAGGTACCTGCTGCTCCCACCTCACCTCTGAAATACAAATGGGTATCTATGTCAAAGTATTCTAAACACTAAAACTTCTCCATTGTACAGCATTTCCTCCCTCCAGAATACTGGTCTTCAGGAAAGAAGCAACATTTCCCTGTTCCTTAGTTGTCTTACAAGTTCTGTTTTCCTCTATCAGTCTTCTTTCTGCAGCTATGAATCATACTTCTGGCCTTTGCCCATTACAGACAGATCCCCCTTTTGATTCATTTTTTGCCTGACACTGTAATCATCCCAATGAGGACATATAAACATGGACCTTTCTGTTCCCCCAGACCAGATCTCTCATTCTTAGATTCCTAGCATACATCTTGGAACTAGATTCTGGCCATCCCTATTAGAATTTAGACTGCATTCCTGGTATGGGAATTGTCCACAGGGCTTTCTCCCTGCCACATCCCTCTTCCAAGACTTAACAACTTCCAAATATTACCCCTCATTTTCAGTTTGGTGACCTGTTATTCTCAGCTTACTTTAGAGCTAGAACCATACAGCATTGAACATGGAATAAGAATTAATCCAGAACCTTTGATTTTATATAAAATAGTCTTCATCTTCATAGTTCTTTAGAACTTCCCTGTCCAATATGGCAGTCACCAGCCACCTGTGACTATTTAAATTATGTTAAATTAAATTAAATTCCTCAGATCTTATTTGGCAATAGGTCCTCTGTGGATGTAAAATAAGGCCACACTGGTTAGGATGGGCCCACAAGTCATATGATTGGTGCCTCAGAAGCAGAGAAGAGACACAGTGGGGGAAAATGCCACATGAAGGCACACAGAGAAGGCCATGTGACAGCGGAGGCAGAGACTGAAGTGAAATAGCTGCACACCCAGGAATACTACCAAGGATTGCCAGCAACAACCTGGAGCTCGGGGCGGGGGGGGGGGCTGGGAGAATCCTCTCCCCTGCAGGTTTCAGAGGGAACGTGACTCCCCCAACATCTTGATTTTGGACTTTTGGGCTCCAGAACTACGAGAGAATCAATTTCTGTTGTGTAGAGCCCCCAGTTTGTGGGGCTTTGTTAGAGCAGCCCCAGGAGACTAATCCTCTCACCAAGAAACCTTATTTTAGTATTGATTTTCTATTGCTAGCATTCTGGACCACTGAGCACTGCAGTTCTTGCTGTATTTGAAACCACTGGCATTCTGGCACATATATCTGTTTTTGCATGGCTCTTGCTTTATTCTCCATGCACTGACCAAGCTACATTCCTGAACTTATGAGAGGAAAGATCAAGCCCTGGACTGTGATGAACTCAAAAAGAAAAAATGGCCTCCTCTTGTCAACACTGTGGCCTTGCTGCTTTTGAGTTAGCTGTGCAAAGACATGCAAAGAAAGACCAGAAAGAAAGATACTAAGTGCTGTGTGTGTGTGTGTGTGTGTGTGTGTGTGTGTGTGTGTTAACAGGGATTGAATTCAAGGGCACTCTCCCCCTGAGCTACACCCTAGCCCTTTTAATTTTTCATTTTGAAACTGGGTCTTGCTATATTGTCCAGGCTGGTCTTACCATCTTCTTGCCTGCCCAAGCCTTCCAAGTTGCTGGGATTACAGGCATGAGCCACCACACCCAGCAGCAAATGCTTTGAGTGGGATAGTTTATGATTTTTTTCTGCTTAAAACCAAACCAAGTCAAGCAAAAAGAACTGTTTCTGCTTCCCCCCAATATGTATTGTTTTTATAATCAGAAAAAAATCAAACCTATTATTGCTTGCTGGTACGTATGAGTTTGCAGTTGGTTTCTACTGTATTCTGTAACTAGCTGGTCCTAGTACCTGTGGTTCCCGAACTTAACCCTCAACTCCTTCTGCATCCCCGGTTTCCTCCAGCACCTGAAAACATGCATCAGTCTTAACCATCCTGAAAAGCTAGGGTTCCCCAAACCCATAGCCCTTTTCTTTCTCCAGATTCACTGCCTAGCTTCTGATCCTCACTCTGCATAATGAGGTGTTGGTCAGGGACACAGAAACCACACTAGTATTTCAGGCAGAAAGAAATGTAGCTGAGGGAGTAGGTACTGACATCACTTGGGGCTGGAGCTACACAGAGCAGAGCAGGGGCCACTCTCACCCAGGTTTACGACTACAACTGTGGTCCAGAAAGCCAGAAAGTGCTGTGTCCATCAGAGATCAGGATATTGCTGCTGACATTGCACAAGAGAAAAGTTTCTACCTCCCAGAGCCTTCTAGATCCCATTCAGACTCACCTCAGCAAAACCTAAACTGTCCCTGGAACACAGCCAGCATAGGAGTCTGTGAAATGCAATTCCAGCTGTCCAGAATCAGTGATACTGAAGAGATACAGAAGGGGATGGAAATGTGTATCAAATGCTACGAGATATAGGCAATAGATGTGCTCTTGTAAGTTCTTCCAAATTGCACCCCTTTCTCTGGGGTCACAGATTCCTCTCTTGACAAATCCAACATCTGAGACCTTGTTCTCCACAACCCAGTTGGAGTTTGTCTTGGTCAACATTCCCACTGCTATAGTCCAAGACAATAGACCACACAACTTAGAGGAAGAAAGACTTCTTTGCTCATGGTGTTTTGGAGATCTCAGTGTTTCAGTCCATGCCAGGCCAGGTCACATCTGTGGAGCTCGGGGCATGGTGGCAGGAAGCAGAGAGAGGGAGAGAGCAAGGGCTCTGCTCTCACATCATGGAGGCCAGAAGCAAGAGAGCAAGCAAGCAAGGGGATACAACGACAAAAGCAGTTTCTAAGGCCACACCCCTGTCGAGAGCCATTTTAGAACGCACACTGAGATTATAATCTTGGACCAGCTCACTTTGAATACATCATATCTGGCTGGGTGGGATTTGTCTGCAAGCAGACACTTTCCAAGGAACCTGGTATAATCTTCAAGGTGTGATCTTTGATGTTGTCTCCACCCAGTAATGTCTAATCCCTCCTTCCTCCAAGCTTGTCACGTGCCTGCCTCACTGACCTTCTTTATGACAATTGTTAGTTTCTGTGTTTGATTAACTTTTATGATGCCTTGTCTAAAGTTTCTATAAAAGTAAGGTGCTGGCTACAGAGGGACAGGAGTATTTGTCATCTCTATCTCCTCCATGACCTCCCAATTATTATATATACTCAAATTATTATATCAGACTTTGTGTCATTATCGTGGGAGAGACTATTGATCAAGAAGCTGTCTGGTGTAGTGACCTTCCATGGCAGGAACCACGGGATAAATTTTAGGGAGCTGCCTAAAGCAGCAACTTTCCGTGGTGGGACTATGGAGCAAGCAATGTCCGCTAGAGCCCCCAATACACCCTCAGGGGCCCACCACTTGCCTAGGTTACTGCCCAGTAAACCCATCACAATGGATTTACAAACTGATGAGATTGAAGCCCTCACAACTTAATTACATCAACTCTGAACATTAATACATGAGCTCTTCAGGGGACAGTCTATATCTAATCATAACATAGTTATTGGCACCTGTCACTGGGACTCCTATGAAATTCCTCATTATTCTCCTGGACTCTACTATCCTGAGATAATCTTTTCTGTCCCTCCCACAACCCTTTGAGTAGTCACATTCATTTGTCCCCTGACAAATCACTCCCATGTCTCTGGCTGTCATCAGCATGTGAGAGCTGGATATTCCCTGCAAACATCTCCATAGAACCTCAAACCTTGTACTTTTCTGTTTCAGAATTTTCTTCCTCACCCAGCCTCCCTGTTTTATTTGGTGCTGGGGATTAAGCCAAGGGTGCTCTACCACTGAGCTACACCCTCAGCTCTTTTTATTTTTTATTTTGAAACAGGGTCTCACTAAGTTGCTGAAGCTAGTCTTGAACCTGTGATCCTCCTCCCTCAACCTCCCAGATACTGGTATTATCCAGTATCTCCCTCAACCTCCCAGATACACCACCTCACCTGGCTCAGTCTCCCTGTTTTTATTCAATGACTGATCCCTCTTCCTCTGGTTTGAAATCTTAGAACTTCATTAACATTCCCTAAGCACTGTCAATCACTATGTCTGAATTGTTTTACTAAAATTTATTCCTTTATTATCTGAAACTTGTTTTGAAGAAGGCATCTATATTTTTACTATTTCTGATCCCACCACAAAGAGTTGAAAATTTGTTTTATTAATTTTTTTAATGATCACCTTTCAGGAGCACCACTTTTATTATAAGATTCATGAGAAACACAAATTAAGAAGTATCTCACTTTTATTATAACATACATGAGGAATAAATTTATTAATAATCATCTCAGGGAAAAGGGGAGTTTTCTGGGAAAAAAATAGTCTCTGGTTTCTCCCAGGTGGGGGTCTCTCCCTGAATCTGTGTGGAAGAGCCCACAGGAGTTGGCAGTTGGAGCACCTCATCCTACAGCTGAGTTCACTCTGGCCAAAGTCAGAATCCAAGGAGTTGGTTTTATCCATCTCATCTGTCTGCTTTCACTCGAGCATTCTGTTGTTGAACAATCTGAGGCACCTCTGCACCTCTCTCTCTCTCTCCGGAGTGACTCTGTTGGCTCCAGGGGCCAGCACATAGCAGCAACTTGTATGGATGATGCCAGTAAAAGTCCTCCTGGTGACCCACTTCCTGACCTTCCTGTGGTCTCAGGTACTGGAGGCAGGCTCACAATGGGGTTGCGGGGTGCAGAGAGAGTCTTTTCCTGCTAGACTCTAGGAGGACCAGCTTCCCTCTGCCTCCCCTGTGCTGCTGCTCTTACAAGGGCTGGCCTGGGGCACCTCAGGGCCATGCTGGGGGGCTGCGCTGGGAGTGGGGGGCCTCTTTGCTGGGCAGCTCAGGGGAATGGCAGACAGGCTGTCCCTTTGGCACCCTTCTGCCCTGTGTGTCCTCCTTAGCTAGTGGATACTTAGAAGGGCACCCACCAGGATGCGCAAAGGTCAGGCTCACTGGCTCTCCTTCTCAGCAGGAGAGGGAAGGTGGAAGGATCTGGTGGGGATGGAGGCAGCACAACATCCCAATGCTCGATCCCAGCCTGGAACGTTATCCCTGCCCCATGGCTTGCCTGGCACTGGAGCAGCAGGTATGTAGCCACTGCATTGTCAAATGTCCTGTTCAACACTGACAACCAGGTCTGGTGTGGGTCATAACCCAGGCAACACATGACACTCAGGATTGTGGGGTTCAAGCATTTTGGGAACAGCTCACTAGGAGCAGGTGAATGTTCCTTACCCTGTCTCAGCCACGGGTGCCCTAGGATTTTAGTGGCCGTGGGCCTGAGGGCCAGGTCAACAGTCAATAAGCGAGTGATGAGGTTTCGTGCCTGGGTGGAAATGTGAGGGGGCACTAAGTACCTTCCCTGCAGCGCTTGCTCTTTCAGCTGCTCCAAGGTGGTGCCATTGAACAGGAAGCACCCTATGAGCATACAGTAGAAGAGGACACCCAGGCCCCAGACGTCTATCTCAGGGCCATATTCTCTCTTCTGGTAGACCTCTGGGGTGCAGTAACTGGGAGCACCACAGAATGTGTTCAGCTTCTGCCCAGACGTGAAACAGCAGGTCAGCCCAAAGTCAATGACTTTGATGTTCCTTTCCATGTCCAGGAGGATGTTCTCTGGCTTCAGATCCCTTTGCAGGATGCCTTTCTCCTGGCATTAGTGCACTGCACACACAACCTGCTGGAACACCCTCCAGCCCTTCTCATCCTCCAATGCAGCAGACTCCCTGATGTGGTGCAGCAGCAGCACCTCCACTCATGTGCTTCATCGCCAGGTAAATATAGTCAGCTATGTCTATGATCTGAAACAGCTGGACCATGTTCGGGTGCTCCACTGTCCTCATGATATCCATTTCAGACTGAAGGAAGGGGTTATCACTAAACTTAGACAAGACCTTCACAACCATGTTGGTCCCAGTGAGGATATGGCAGGCTACTTTGATCCAGGCAAAACTGCCCTTGCTGATGTCCCTCAGGACCATATAATTGTCCACGAGGGTATCTTCCCAGGGAAAGCTGGCCAAGAGGCCTGGCCTCACCACACTACTCTCTCCTAGCACCGTACATTGAAAAGTGCAATAGCAACTAAGGATGCTGCTAGCTAGAAAACAAAACAACAACAAACAAAAATACAACAAAATAACAAACTCAAACAAATAACCAACAAAGCCAAAAAACCAAATCAACAAATCAGATCCAAAACCACCAAACTGCCAAACGAGCTATGAGTCCAACAGGTCACCACCAGGAGCTCCCTGTACTCTTGGACCAACTGTACTCATAAACCAACTGTGGCCAGGGCCTTATATAGCAGGTGCTTGAGACTCCCTCCCAATGGCTTCTTGTGAGATCACAGCAAGAAATGTCCAGGTCACAGTTAGGTGTGGCCTATTGTGGCTGTCTCACTTTTGGGCCTCTAGGACCTTTTCCACTTTAATAAGAAGTATAAGAAGGACTCTAGAAGCTTTTTTGCTTCAGTGGTGTAAATGGAGGCTGATTTTGATTTGTTTAGAAATTAAAATACATAGGATGCTTCAATGTGTTTTTTTCATTTCTACTCAAAAAATCCAATAATTTTTGACTTTTAAAGATCTCATATCTACATTGAAGGTATTCAATTTCTTTTTTCTTTCAACTTGAAATGATTGGTGTCAAAAGAATGGTAGTATGTCACTCACATCATGATAACAAAATGCTCTGTTCCCTAAGACACCATAGGGGAAGTTATTAACATAAATGGGGTTGAGAATTCATCTTGATCATCCCATAAGGTCCTCATCACATTTCTTTTATTTAATTTTTAAGCTTTTATTGGAACATTATAATTATACATCACAGTGATGTTCAAAGTGACACAAACAGTACTTGGTGTATTTTCCCCGCATTCCACCCTGCTCCCTCTCCTCCCTCCCTGTACGTGTGAGTGAGATTGTAGTGATACCATCATATACGGACATAGCATTATTTGAACTGTCCCTTTCCTTGATCCTCATTTTCCCCTCCCTCCTCCCTCCCACAATCCTCTTCCACTATTATACTGGTCTCCTCATTTTCATCAAGTCCATTTTGTTTTCTATTTTCTCCAGAGCTTTCACATATGAGAGACAACATATGACCCTTGACTCTCTGAGATTGACTGATCTCACTTAGCATAATTTTCTCTAGTTCCATCCATTTTCCTGCAAATGACATAATTTTGTTCTTCATGGATGAGTAAAACTCCATTGTGTGCATATACCACATTTTCTTTATCCGTTCAACTGTTGATGGGCACCTATTTTGGTTCAGTAATTTGGCTATTGTGAATTGCACTGCTATATAAACATGGGTATGCATGTATCACTGTAGTATTCTGACTTTAATTCTGAGGAGTGGTATTGTTGGATAATATGGTACTTCCATTTCTAGTCTTTTGAGGAACCTCCATAATCCCACTAATAGTGTATAAGAGCTCCTATTTCCCCACATCCAAATATCTATTATTGTTTCATGTGACATATGTTACACAGAAATAAAAATGTTTTTTGCATTACAGGGGTTTGAACCTAGGGCTTTCATAAGATATAAAAGTGTGGTACCACTGAGTTACATCCTTATCCCATTTTTGAATTTTTCAGACAGAGTTTCACTAAGTTGCTTAAGCTAGTCCAAACTTGTGATCCACTTTTGTCAGTTTCCCAAGTAGCTAATTTCCTTACAAACTAATTCCTTTGCCATAGTTGTATGCTTACCAACTGTCCCTATAATTAGTAATATGGTGTTTGGTATGCTTCTTCTCACTGCAAAACTACAGAAGGCCTATTGTCTAGTCAGGCTAAGTGGATGTCCTATACCTCTTCAGGTTCTCCCTTCCACCAGAATAGCTGTGGATATGAATTCTCGAAACAACGGTTGAGATACTGAAGCCAAGTTCTTGATTTACTTTCAGAATCTGTCTTTGTACTATCTTTTCACTGTTTCCTTCGGGAAACTAGATACATTTAAAATGGGGTAAAGTGAGAAGGAGAATTTTATTATTTCATTCTAATTGTAAAAAAACACACATATGCACATGCTATCTATTAAGATCTTATTTATGAGGCAGGAGGAAAGGGACAAGAGAAGCAGTAAAAGCTACAAATTGTCTCATTTCGCTCTCTGAATCTGATGGTGTGTCCTAGGGCAACATTTCCCAATTACAAATCTCAGCTTGCAAGCAGTGAGCTACACCACAACTAATTGTAAATAATAATAAAAGTGCAGAAGAGTGAATTACAGCCTGATGGTTAAACTCCCTGAAGTTGGCACACATTTTTTTAAAGGCCAGATGGTAAGTGTTTCAGGCTTTGCAGGGCCAAGGCAAAATCAAGGATATTTTGTAGGTACTTTTGCAATCATTAAAAATGTAAACAAAAAATGAAAAAAAAATCTCTTCTTAGCTCATGAGCAGTAAGAATCACAAACAGACCTCTGGTCAAATTTAACCATATCCTTAGTTTGTTGATTTCTGGTTTAGAGCAAGGCTCTGGAGTCTCTGTTTCTTCACCTGTGAAATGAAATTGATAAAACACATCCCTTCCTGATTAGCTAGTTGTGAAGATGACGTAGGTAACAGGAGAAGGCACCAGAACCTTGCCAGAGAGCGGGTGCTCAGTAGATGTTTACTATTGTTTGGTAAATAGAATGATTCATGTTAGTCCAAAAATCGACACACCCTGCAGGTATTCCAGTAAGCTCTTAAAGTGCTAAAGTCAGAGTGGAGTTTATATTCAGTGCCCCAGGAAACCCTGAGCAAGGCAGTGAATATGAGAGCTTAGTCTATGGCATGTATTGCTCTACAAAAGCAGTAAGAGTCACTGACATAGTAGATTGGGATAATTGAATTCTAAGTATAATTTTGTCCTGGCTCTTATGAATATAAGTTATTTAGTCACTTTGTGTCTCAATTTGCCCACTCACAAAACAGAGATAGCAATTCTCTACAATTCAGAAAGTGTGTAGGTCAAGATAAAAGAAGTATAAAAGTATCATGACCAAGAATTTCTAGATAATATGAAATGTGATGTCACCTGGATATTTCTCTACCCGAGGAGAGCTACTGAACTTTGTATTTGATATGAGAATGGAGGTCCTAGGAGAGAGATCATCCATGATTTCATTGGGGGCAAACCCAGTGGGGGCAAACCCTCAGCCACTGATTTGCCTTCAGATCAGGCAGAAAAGCTGGAAAACCTCAGTGAACATGCAGCTGGTGGTTTGGGAATTTTTATGGTCTGAATGCTGAACTGAGCCCAAATGTCTATATCTCCTCCAAACTAAAATCTCATTAAAACAAATGAAATCTAATTTTTAAAAATCTTGTAACACCACAAGGAAACAAGTTCTAATTTCATTCATTGCTTTACATTTTAGAAATTTCTCAAGGACAAAAAGCAAATGAGACAAGATTGATTTTTTAAAAATTTAAAAGCAAAGAAAAAATACATCTTAAACATCAGAGGCCCAATTAAGTACTTGAGAAATTCCAAGCCTGGAGTTCATAAATTTACTACTCATAGTCAGGCGTGGTGGTGCACACTTGTAATCCCAGTACTTGAGAGGCTTAGACAAGAAGATTACAGGTTCCAGGCCAGCCTCAGCAACTTAGTGAGGCCCTCCGCAACTTAGTGAGACCCTGTTTCAAAATAAAAATAGGGCTGGGGGGTGTAGCTCGGAGATAGAATACCCTTGGGTTCTACTGCCTGTACCACACACAAAAAGGAAAAAAATTACTACTGATAGTTGTTAGTCTTTGCATTAACCAGAAAGTCCTTTTCACATTTTTAAGTCAATCCAGTTGTATCGATAAAGTCAATAAGAATGACAGCTTTCTGGAAAGAGGACTATAGCAATGAGTTCTTATTAAATGCTTCTCACAGAAAGGTCCTTAATAAATAAATGTAATCTTGCTTACCAAGAAAGTATAAGGTAAATCTTAAAAGAAGAATCAGAAATTTGTAGAAAATAATTTCAACATGAAGAAAGAATTATTCAGACTCCAATAAGGAGTTAAGTCAAGGTAGAGGAACTGAGGAAGGCAGGTATCACCCAACCCTCACCCCCATTAATTCATTTTCATGAAATAATTCCTCTTCCATAGATCAGATCTCTTTTTTTTTCACAATTGCACAAAAGTGAGGTGCCCACTTCTGTGTTGCTAGATGAAATCATCAAGAGGGCAAATGGATCTCACTTTTCTTTTTATGATCTTCATCTTTTTCTGTCCTCATCTCTACTGGGAAGGAGTTTTCCAGCATAATGGTCAATACAAGTAATACTCTGAGATGTGATCTCTTCGTTAAGGAAGCTATGTCCTTATGTTCTCTTTATGCTTTTGCCATATATTGAGAAATGTGAACAGACAGCCTGAGACTTGGTGTTGAAATTTTAAAAGACCTGCATGAAATTTGACTTTCTAAATTGAGAACAAATGTAGAATAAAGCAGGATATGGGATGGAAGAGGAGTAGGAGAAGAAGAGGTCAAAGGAGAGAAGACAGCATAGCAACAACTTCTGAATACCACGGATGTTTCTGACTTTGGGCTGGAAAGATATGTTTCTTGATGGTGATGAACTGGGCCCTATTCTTTTCCAGATTTTAATCATAATGCTAGGGGTTCATGGTTATAGCTCACTTTGATTACAGAAGTTTGTACATGTTTCATTTATGCTACCACTGAAATGAAGTTGGGGCTAAACTGGTCCAAGTGTTCACCTTGTAAATATTTAATAATCTTCAGCTCCTTCTTCCCTTTAATTTTGCCATCTTTAAGATGCAGAACAAATGTTTTTCTGTACTATAAGGAATGCATGGTTCCATGAAAGGAAGAAATTTGAGTAATTTAAGTAGACTTGCTCCTATTTTAGCAAACTGAAGTGAGTATATGGGGAGAGTAAATGTTGATATTGTTACTTAGTTTTGGTATTTTCTCTCCTTTTGTAGTAGTAGTAATATTTTAAATTCTATTTTAAAACAAGACATGGATGTTATGCAAATTTGAAAACCACAGAAAAAATCTGAAGAAATTAAAATCATTCATAATCCCACCAAAGAAATGATTATTATTCATTGTGTTTTTAATCATTGTATTCAAATTTAATATAGAGACATTATATTTATAAAATTAGGGTCAGTGTGTCAGAATTTAACTCCATCATTTTTTACTAAATATTGTATCATGATTATTTTTCTTTGGCCTAAACTTTATCTAAAATTTTTTTATGTTCATTTATTGGTGCATTGTAATTACACATCTTGATATATGTCAGGGTATCAACAACATACATGCACACATTGCACATCCAGCCCTCCCTCCAATCCCACTCCATTCCCTCCCCCTTCCCTCCCTTTCATGCTCCGGATAGTGATTGAGTCTTATAGGTTTGTGTATGTACATCATTTGACATGATGTAAAATTTTTATGACTCATAGTATTCCATTTATATATATTCTCATTTATTGAACTGGACCTCTATCCCAGAGTTTTAATTTTCATTATAAACAACACAGCACAAAGTGTCCTTCAATTTTTTCACCTATGCAAACCCCATTCACACTTCTTAAACTGCCCTTACCAAGTCCCCAAGGAGCTAGCACACTGTCATTGCCACCTTCTAGCAATAACATGTTAGAGAAAAGGTGTGCAGAGACAATATCAAATGGTTCCTTTCGAACTTGGAGATAGTGTTATGAAGTATAGAAAAGGGATTCAATCTATAGGTTCTGTTTTTTAAAGTGATCATTGACAGTCTGATATTGGAAAAGCACCCACCAACTATGATGAATGGCTAAATAGAAGTGTAGTCAATTCTGAATAATCTTTATGATGAAGGCAACCTCCAAAGGAGATAGAAAAGAATAATGTAGGATGAGCAATCCAAATAGCAATGCAATCAAGATGAAAAATCATTGATATTTGATTTGAGAAGGGATAGCAATTCTTGAGTCAAGAGGAATAATTCCCTAAGTCTGGGGTCTAAATAATAGTAATATAAATTCACATTGCCTGAACTCACATAATCCTAGACACTATTATGGAAAATTGATCAGAAGCAAGGAAGCTGACCCAGAATTAAATTTGCACCTCCATCATGGATTATCAGCATGCAGTTAGCCTAGCGCTACCATATAGTGCAAAATTGATAAATGGTCATAGTTCATTTTAATTGAAACTGTAGAAAGAAATTGATGTTTTAATGACAAAGAATATGAAAGTGCAATAGCCAATGCATGCTGTTGATGAGAGTTTGCTTTAATCATTTAAAATCAAGACTATTTTATGACAGATATTTCTCCAAAATATATGTTGCCTATTAAGTGCTTGAAGTATTTTCCCCAGAGAAACCAAGTTGAAAGTTGTGACCAAGTACCCATATTTGATCTCAATCTCTACTCAACATAAAAGTTACCTTAAAGTTGATGTTGCATTGGGTGCTTTCATTATAGTAACAATTTAACCTTGTTCTTGTAAGAGCAGAATGATTTCATCTCCTGACAGAGACCAAACTTGAGTCAGTTTCCTCTGAGTCCTCTTTTTTACTAGGCCCTAATGTTGGTCTCTGTCCTTGGCCTGCTTAGTCAAGGTTTAGCAAGAATTCTGAGTCAATTCAGCAAAATCCCCATGCTGTTAGTATCTGATCACCCTAGATATCTGGTCAAATCCCTCATTCTTGTCCCTTGATCTTTTTTCATCCTGGACTGCCTTTGGTAAAAATGCTGCTAGCCTTCGTGATTCTTAGAAATTTTCCATCTATTCACTGGCTACCATTTTGCTCCTTCACTATAAATTCCCAATTGTCCTTGTGTATCAGAGTTGATTCCCATTTTTCTCCTATACTGCAAAAAAAAAAAAAACCTATTGCATTTGTCACATTCTTGAATAAGTCTTCCTTGCCATCTTTGTGTGTGTGGTTTGTGTGTGTGTGTGTGTATGTATGTATGTGTGTGTGTGTGTGTGTGTTACTGAGGATTGAACCCAGGAGCATTCTACCTCTAAATTATGACCCTCAGCTCTATTTTTTATCTTTTATTTTGAGACAGGGTCTCACTAATTTGCAGAGGGACTCACTAAGTTGCTGAGGCTGGCCTCAAATCTGAGATCCTCCTGTCTCAGCCTCCCAAGTACTGGGATTACAAGTGTTCACCACCACACTTAGCTTCCTTGCCATCTTTAATGAGTATTATCAATAACTTTTTGTTGTTGTTGTTTTAAAACCTTACCCCAAAACAGGGATGCTCAGTGCTTGCTCAAACAACAGTCAGACCCATGTCTCCTCAGCACATTGTTCTTTCCTTCTGAGGGTTCCAGAGCTGAGACCTGCTACTTCCTTTTATATCACTGCTTCTAGTTGCTCCCACAAGGGTTTTCTTTTTTCCCTCAGTGATGAACTGATAAATGTATAATATGCTAGTCAAAAAAGGAAAAAAAAGTAGATATGGATATATACATGTGCACAAAATCTTTTACTGACATAAAGGATATCTAGCACACCATTTATAAGTAATAATAAGGTAAGATACTACAATAAACAATTTCATGACTATTTGATTTTCACAGAATGCTTTGGTTGATATTTTTGCCAAATTCTTTCATCTGTAGCCAATTTATTAGTGTTCCTGACAAAGTCCAACCTAAATGTTGGATGATATTTTTTTTTTATATTTTAGTTTTTTTTTTTTTTTGTGGTACCAGGGATTGAACCCAGGGACGTTCTACCTCCGAGCTACACCACCGACCCTATTTTTTTTATACTTTAGTTTGAAACTGGGTCTCACGAAGTTGCAGAGGGCCTCAATAAGTAGCTGAGGCTGGCCGCGAACCCAGATCCTCCAGTATCCACCTCCAAAGTACTGGGAGTAAAAGCGTGCGCTACCACACCCGGCTTGGATGATATTTTTGTCTACATCAATGAGTAATATAAAAGTGAAACAAGATATATGTCAGAACACCACTCATTTATCATTCACATGTGTGATGTTTTTTCTACATGAGGTAATATTTTTCAAATATTGAAATAGTTTCTGAATTTTTTTGTGCTGTTTACAACATTGTAGAGACAGATCCAATACATTAAAAATGCACTCTGAAGAGTCCATCACCACTTTCTGAAGTATTGACTAGAAATCAGCAAACCTCAACTCAGGGACTGAATCTAGGCAGCCTCCTATTTGGGTAAATGAAGTTTTATTGATACACAGGCACAGAAAAAAAATTCAACTTCTGATCTAGATGATTGAAAAACCACTAAATCAAGTCTTAGTTATAGAATTTGCAGAGTTCCATGGTGTGATGATTCCCACAAAGGTTAGTTGTGAACTACTAACCTGACTATGGAGTTGGAAGGAGATAAACAATAGCATACTATTATATATTTTCACAAAGTGAATATAATAGAAATAAGTAACCTTGATCATATATAATAGTAACATGTAGTAGAATAATTAGGAAGTTATGAGTTTTTAGTGTTTATTTCTTGTTTTTAACATGTGTTTAATTATGTTTATATAATTTACTGTTCAATATTGTCTGTGTTTCAAAACCAGTGTTCATAGTTCATGGAAATCTAAAATCTAGCTGTGGTGAGCCAATAGTAACCAGTAACAGCACACTGATTTTCCTTTTATTCTTCTTATTTTATATGTTCTTTACACTCCTGATCCTCAACCAAATTCATCATTTTGGATGTGTACTAGGGAAAGAGAGGTTTTGCTATTTTAAACAAGACAATATAGACATTAATATAAAGGACTACCTTCACTTCCTTTTCTACCCTTAATCTTTTGCTGTTAAATCCAATAGGGAAATGCAAAGTCCATACAAGAGGGGTAAAGGTGTATTTTTAAACAATAGAACTGTCTTTACATTATAAAGAAAAGTAACATACATCCAAATTTAGGCATTTTCTGTGAAGAAGCCAGTCTAAGATTAGCAAACCAGGATAAGAGGAGAAGCTATTGAGAGCTGGATGTCAACATTTGGTGGGGGGAGTGAACAGGAATGGCTAGAATTCATGACCAAGAGGCAGGAGTGCCTGCAAAAGTTAAGTTTCCCTGACCTACCAGACCTGAAGTTGGGCAAAAGAAGGGAAAAGGATTGAAAGATAATGTCACTCTGAAGAGACATTATGTATATATAATATACATATATATATTATATATATGTATATATATAATATATAGAGAGAAACATATGTAGAGAGAGAAACATATATATACATAATACATATAGAGAAATATATATATAATATATAGAGAGAAATATATAGAAAGAAACATATATATATATAATATAGAGAGAAACATTTTATATATATATATATATACATATATATAATGTTATATATATACATATATATAATGTTTCAGCTAACATGCCTGGTTGAAACATATAATTTGAAAAAAAAACCAGCAATCTGGGTACAGTGGCACAGACCTATAATCCCAATACAATACTTGGGAGGTTGAGACAGGAGGATCACAGGTTGGAGACCAGCCTCAGCAATGTAGTAAGATGCTCAGAAACTAAGTGAGACCCTGTTTCAAAATAAAAAATAAAAAGGGTTGGGGTGTAGATTAGAGGTAGAACGTTCCTGGGTTAAATCCCCAGTAGCAAAAGAAAAAAATATATATATATATTTTATGTATATATGTATATATTTTTATGTTTATATATATTTCATATATTATATATATATTTTATATATATATACACATATATATTAAATATATATATATATTTTATATATACATACATATTATATATATATATATATATATATATATATATATATGTGTGTGTGGAAGTAAAAGTATAGTAGTAGCTGGCCTTAGATCCATACACAACATGGTAAAAGTAAAGAAAATTCATGACACTAAAACATGGCTGTGCTGCTATGTACCATTATTTTACCAAAGCAATTATGGTGGTCATAAAGTGTTGAATTGATGATACTTTATTTTTACTTTCCTACTCAATGTGATGTAATATTTAGATAAAAACAAGTTACTCACCTTAAATTTTAATTATGCTTTGTTTACCTTCCTCCTTCCTAATTTAATAGGAGTTTTCTCCAGATTCTAAAATAGTGTGTTCTGTAGTGCGTTGCACAGTGTTGAGTTATCAGTTATTTGTTTCTTGGTGTTATGAGTTATTTTGTGTCTTTGTGTGTGGGGGAGATATTCTGTGATCAAATAGATTTGGGCAATATTCAAATTTTTATCTTATTTTTGCCTTTAGACTTACGATATGTATTGATAATAGTGAACGTTCTGAGAAGTCTAGAAGTTGAACATTTTTTCCATCCAAACTACAAGTTAGAAAATGCTGAAATAGATTCCTAAAGCCTATGCAGCCAGTCTCACCCAAATAGATATGCTGTAGTCCATGACATTTCAGGTACACTGGTAAACACTTCTTAACTACAAAACATCTGCTCCATGCTAATGTTTTATAAAAATGAATATCTGAGACAAGAGTCATATTTGAAACAATGTAGGATAACAGGGCACTATGGCATGGGTGGACAGCAATGAGCCAAAACAATTACTTAAATTTAGTAAATATGTCTTTAACATTAAGATATTTTCCCTGTAGAAGTTTTGTGGCCCAAAAGTTAATACTCAGTTTCTTCCTTAGTATACACTCCAGACATGGGACCTTTGATATGTAAATTGTTCACACTCCCTTTGAGGATCATTATGAATGATCATGCCAGAACAACCCATATGCAGACACACCACCTGTCAGGTCCTGCAAGGCCTCTCTGAGACAGGTAAAAAAATTCTGGACATATGGTGTCTGTCACAAATAAATGCTTCACCATTTAAATATGAGGCTTAAAACTCCTGAGTTAAAAACAGCAGGAAAATCAGGTACATAGTGAGGAAGGGGAGGGATAACTCTAAGAAGCTGTAGATGGTACTTCTGGTCAGAGTAGCTAAGGGGAATATAAATATGTATAAGTGCTAACCAGTTCAGATGTTTCTATGGAGGGTTTCCTCCATGATCATGGCCTAAAACTAATGGAGGCAATGTTCTCTTTGAAAATATGCAAGAGTTACTTTCATGGTTCATTTGTATCCTATGAGAATTAAATGAGATCTATAGTTATATCCATTCATTAAGGGTATGTCTAACAGTAGGGGTCTTAAAATTGATGAATATCATAACATGGTCACCAAGAAAAGCACCACTCTCTAAAATTACCCTACTTCTAATTTCTTGATGTCTGAAGAAACATCAAATGACTTGATCACTAAAGATAGGATTTAAAATCCCTATGTCCCTCAAAAAGTTCATAAAAGTTAACACAGTAATCTGTAAAAGATGGATATGAAATTAATGATTAACATTCACTGCACAACTGTGATGTATATGACAGCCTTCAAAAGGATTAATTTGTTTAATCACAAAATCCTGCAAATATAGATAATTTCAGTTCTTCTTTTCCCATTTGTATTCCCTTTGATTTCTTTCTCTTGCCTTATCGCTCTGGCTAGAGTCTTGAGTATATTGGAAAGGAGTGGTAATAGTGGGCATCTTGTCTTATTTTTTACTTTAAATGGGATTCTTGCAGTTTTTCCTCCATTTAATATGATGTTGGCTTTGGGTTTATTATATATTGCCTTTATGATGTTGAGACAGTACTAAAGAATAAATTAGTCCAGAGAAGTAGTAAAATTTGCCCAGTGTACATAGATGGTAGTTGATAAAGTTTGAATTTGATCCTAACTGTTTTCTCAGATGATGTTCTTAACCATTTGTACATACAACTTCCTTTATGCTTTGCTTTCTGGGACTTAAGTGTAATATATAAATTTCAACCACAAAGAAAGGTCTCTAACCACAAGAAGATTTAAAAAAAATGAGAAATGAACAAGTAGAAAGAAGAAGATATATAGAAAGCTCTAGGTCACTAAGACAATGCTTCTCCACCTCATAAAATTATCTATGTGATTGGGTCTCCTTAAGTTCTTAATTGTCTTTGAGTCTTTCAAATTAGCCAGCTAGACCATGGCTATTCTAAGAAGATTTCTTTATTGGAACTGAATATATTTTCCTTACTCCTGACAAATTTTCTGATCATATCAGACCTTCCTTGGATAATATATAGTAAAGGTACAGGAGCCCCATTGTTTTAAAGAGACAATGATGCAGCTAGGCATGGTCACGCATGCCTGTAATTCCAATACTTGAGAGGCTGAGGCAATAGGATTACAGGTTCGAGGCCAGCCTCAGCAACTTAGTGAGGCCCTCAATAACTTGGTGAGACCCTATTTCAAAATAAAATAAAATAGGGCTGGGGTCCTATCTCAGACACGGAATGCCCCTGGGTTCAATCCCCAGTACCACGAACGAGAAAAAAGAGAAAAAAAAAGAGAGAGAGAGTGATGAATTTGTAATAGTCAATGGCATTGTAATAGTCAATGCTAGAAAAGCTACCCTCAAAGGATAATTTGCTTAAGGGCCCCAGAAATTTTCAAGTGTATCTCCAGGAAATCTTAGAGTCACAGAATGTGACCTTATCCCATTGGAGAAAAATGAATGTGTGCCTCGTGGAATGAATAAATAAAATGCCTTATTTATTCAAAACCATGATCCAATTGGATAAAATATGCTTTGGAATAAATAATCATTCACAACGCAAGTTGGCTGCTGTCATTTTTCAAAGGGCTGGAGAATGAAATTATTAAATCTGGGGAAAGTGCCTTATGAGTTTTTGATGCTGCCATTCATATTTGAAAACCATACATGGAGAATGAAGAACATTATCAATATGCTTCCCTCTGACAGAAAGCAGAAACAGTGTCACCTATCTGCCAGAGAGCATTTAGATTGATATTTCCTGACCTCATTTTAAACAGCTTCTGCCATCATCTTTCTGTGTTGAAGCCCTAACTTCTAACAATACAGATGTTACATTTATTTATGTCAATGTGACCCTTTGGCTAGAGATGAGTTTATATGACACATAAATTTAACATTTATATATGTAGACAAATTATTAATAATGAGTTCAACACTGAATCATGATCAAGATGTGATAAGAAGGGAAATGTAACTCATTCTAGGTATACTTGAGTATATTACATTTATTTAAATTCTCCAGGTTCATATAAGGCAGAAATGAATATAAGAATAGCTCAGTGCCATATTCTAAAGATCATAAAGAGAAATGTAATAAAAAATCAAATGGGAATATACATATCAATGACCAATTGAATGACTAGAGGTCACAGGATATTGTTGCCTGAGCTCTCTGGACCAGGCCATGTGCTGTGGAATGGAAGATAAAATGTACAATCTGAGTAAGAAAAGAAGACATAAACCCAATAAGAGGATAAAAAACAATATTGATGTTATGTTCAAATCCTAATTACTTATGTAAACTAATGTGAAAAGAGCCTTACAGACCCTAATTTAGACTGTGAAAGAAGTATGCCATAAAAATATTATATGTACACACACACACATAAAGTATTGAATGCTTCCCATGTTTCTTCCCAAGAAACATAAGAATTTATATAGAAGGTTATTGATAATATAACTTACCTCAAAGAGAATCAGAAGGTTGACTAATTTGGAAGAATGGTTAGGAACACTCCTTTTGTTTAGTACCACAGGAGAAAATGTGACGCCATTCTTAGAAAGTGATGTTTCTCAGATTCAAATTCACACTTTTATTGTTCCATTGTAATCATACATCCTAATGAAGTTCAGAGTGATAGGGACATACATGCACACAGCACTTGGTAAGCTTCACCCCGGTTTCCACACCCCTCCCTCCTCTTCCCCATATATGATATTGAGATCGGCATTGATGATTACATATATGTACATAGTGTCAATTGAAGTGTTTCCTTCTTCAAGTCTCCCTTCACCACCTCCCCACCTCCCTCCCTCGACCCCCTCAATCGTTCCACTGGGGCTTCTTCCCCTTTGTCTGGAGTCTGGCTTGTATTCCAATTTCTCCCTAGATTCCACATATGAGAGGAAATTTATGAACCTTTACTTTCTGTGACTGGCTAATTTCAGTTAGCATACTATTCTCTAGATCCATCCATTTTTCCTGAAAATAATACAATTTTGTTCTTCTTTATAGTCTAGTAGAATTCCATTGTGTGTATCCATTCATCTGCTAATGGACACCTACGATGATTCCATAATTTGGCTCTTGTGAATTGTGATGCTATAAACATGGATATGCATATGTCATTTTAATATTCTTATTTCAGTTCCTTTGTAAAGATACCCAGGAGTGGTATAGCTGGATCATATGGTGGCTCCATTCCCAGTCTTCTGGAGAACCTCCACACTGATCTCCATAGCAGCTGCCCTAATTTGCAATCCCACCAACAGTGTATAAAAGCTCCTATTTCCCCACATCCTCGCCAGCATTTGTTGTTGTTTGTATTCTTGTAAATTGCCATTCTAACTGGGTTGGATGGAATACCAGTGTAGTTGTGATTCGCATCATCTAGATTGCTAATGATGTTGAACATTTTTCATATATTTTGACCATTTGTATCTCTTCTTTGTAAAGTGTCTATTTAGTTCAATTGTCCACTTCTTGATTGGGTGTTTTTAGTGTGAAGTTTTATAAGTTCTTTGTATATTCTAGATATTTGTCCTCTATCAGAGGAGTAGCTGGCAAAGATCTCCCATTCTATAAAATCTCTCTTTAGACTCTTGATGGTTTTCTTTGCTTCACAGAAGCTTTTTAATTTAACGCCATCCCATTTATTAATTCTTGTTTTAAAATCCTGAGCTTTGAGGGATCTTATTGTGGCAGTTCCTATCATTGCCTATATGTTGCTGTGCTGGTCCTATGCCTTCTTCTAGTAATTGCTAAGTCTGTGGTCTAATTTCCAGGCCTTTGATCCATCTTGATTTGGCTCTTATGCAGAGAGAGAAGCTGAAGTTTAATTCTATTTTTCTACAAATGGAAACTCAGTTTTCTCAACACCATTTGATTCAAATGCTGTCTTTTCTCCAGCATATGTTTTTGGCATCTTTGTTTCTGTATCTTCTACTCTGTTCCATTGGTCTTGTGTCTGTTTTTGTACCAATACCATGCTGTTTTTATTACTGTGCATTTAAATCATAGAAGTGTATGTGTTTACTGCGTCAATTAGTTAATTAAATTTTGCTATGGCACTGATAACAAGTATCAGGGACTTTCAGGGTAAGAGGTGAGTGAAAGAAATGATCACTTTATTCAGTAATAATATTGCAGAGCCTAGGAAAGAGGTGAAGAAATGAACTTTAGATCACATGGGCACCATAAGCTACTGTAGCTATGATTTCAGTTCTTCCACACAGTCACACATCATCTTAATAGGATATATTAATCTAAGAAATAATATACTGGACTGATTTTATACCACCTTTTTCAAAAATTACATGAAACATCTTTTTCATTATAGTTTAAAATTTGTACTTGGGTTATAAATATACCACTTCATTTTAGAGGAATCTCTCCTTTATTGTATGAAATTGTTTGAACGCCTAGAGATAGGTGTTACATGAACAGACATTATGAGTTTTAAAGAAAGCTCCATTTATATTTTAGGTGTTTACTTTGGTATTCTCAAAGATGTTTTCTCTTTTTTCTTGGAAATTGGGATAATATTATTATGAAGGTCATGGATAAAAAATATTAGCATCAGCTGAGAACTTATTAGAAAAACAGAATCTATGGACCCATCCTACTTTTACTCAATCTGAGCCTGTATTTTAACAAGATCCCAAATTAATTCATATGCACGTTCAAGTTTGAGAATGTACATATGAATTAAGTGTGATCTTAACCTAAATATAATATAAAGAGGGAAAACTGAGTCACTAGAAAACAGATACTTATCCCTTATACAGTTGACTTCATCGAAGAGGTCACCTGCTAAATAAATGATAATAAGTGATAAATAATCATAATGTGGTATCTTGAACTGGTCAAAGAACAGAAAAATAATTAGTGGGAAAACTGATGAGATCTTAATAAAGACTTGTGCCGATGTGAATTTCTTAGTTTTGGCAGATGGAACATGGTTATCTGAGATACTACATTAAAAGACTTACTGAAGAGTATGTGGAAAATCTGTACTGTCTTTAGAACTTTCCAGTAAAATTAAATCTCTAATTGTCTGCCAATGGGAAGTTTAAAATTTATAACTATGTAGCAAATACCCACAAAGATCTCAGTGGCACACAACACATTAAAGTCTTTTTATCTCAAAAATCAAATATTCAGTGTCAGACCCAGCTTTTCTAGTTGGGTTCTTCCAGGGAGTATGTAGTAAGCTGCCAGGTAGCTATGGAGTTCTGTTGACTGTAGCTTGACTCATTCACCTGTGTAGAGATTGGCACTCAGTTGTCTTATCTAGAATTGCTTTGTCTTGGACAAAAGGAACAACATGGAACTGTTCTACATGTTTTTCATCATCCTGGCCATTTATCATGATCTTGGCAGTGATCAATAGTAGGCAAGTGAAATTAAAAATTTTGTGATGCTACAATGTAATTACTGGCCAAATGAAGTTATAAATCCTGTCTAAGTCAAGGGTTGGGAAAATTGGTGTCACCTCCGATTTTAGATAAATAGCAACACCACATGGCAAAGTATGTGGATATATAGAAGTAAATAAACGTGACTATCATTTCAATCTATCACATATACTGATGCTGGATGAATGAACAATAATATCTTCAATTTAGCCTATCAAACCACATAGGCAATACAACTCCAATCATCCTCTAGTGTTGATCAAAATTAATTCAATGTGAATATTCCCTTGTTATCTATACTTTACACATTATGTTAGAAAGAGAAAGTATTTGATTTTCACAATAAACTATATATTATTATATAATTGTCTCCTTGATAGCAAAACTTGAAGAATTTTGAGAGCTGGGTGTGTTGGCACACATCTGTAATCCCAGTACATGGGAGGCTAAGACAGGAGGATTGCAGATTCAAGGACAGCCTTAGCAACTTAGTGAGACTCTCAGCAACCTAGTGGCCCTGTTTCAAAACAAAAAATAAAAAATGGGCTGGGGATGTGGCTCATAGGTAGAATATCCCTGTATTCAATCCTCAGTACCACAAAAAAGAAAAAGAAATAAAGAAAGAAAAGAATTTTGAACATAAAGCAAATGCAAAGAGGTTGTTCAATTTAAATAATATAATTTTCTGTCCTATTCATTCATTTATCTCTTCTTAACCAAACCTATACAATTCAAATAACATAAAGACTTAATTCTACATTTATTATTATCTCAAGCCTATTTTATTGAAATTCATCATGAGCAACTTCATTTTTTTTTTATTTTTGCAATCTAATTTCAGATAAGTATTGGACTTCTTTGAGAGGACTCATAGAATTCCAACCATCATCCTATCCTGCACTTTGATCTCATTTATATTAAAGAAATAAGTAATTTTTATTTAGGTATGTAGTTTTCAGAATAAGTAAAATATAATGAATGGGTTGTAGATATTAAAGATGTTGGAATAGAGGGAGACAGTGTGTTTTGGTTGCTCCAAGACTCGGAACTCAACCAGTGGGAAGATTGCTTCTTGTCAAGGGAAGAAAAGCAGTCAGAACTCAACAGAAGAAAGACAGTGGAAGTGTGTTGCAATTGGACACAGCACAGAGAGCAGAGGACTGAAAAGAGCTCCATGCATCTCATCTGGTGAGTGGAGAGCAGCAGTGGTGCAATATTTGCAAGCCTGTGCCAGGGCTGTTGGCTGCCAGGACCTGATGGCTCTCAGAGACCAACTCCAGCAAAGAAGAAGCTAAATCTTGTCAAGTCAGTGACTGCATAAAACTATCATTAAAAGCAATTATACACTTTTCTTCAGGATCAAATACCTCAAGACTCAACTCCCCAGACTGCCTAGTCAAGCTGCCCAGTGAAATCCTGTGGCTGTAGCTGAACTGGGGCTGAGAAATAACAGGCCCTTCCTGAAGAAACCCCAGTAGCTACATCCTGCCTATTAAAGAACACTGTGAATTTACAGACCAACCAGTCAAACTGTCCAGAGAACTCATGTGGCTGCAGCTGAACTCACCCCTTCCTGTAGGGACCTACACCACACTTGTCAAGACCATGATTTTTCAAACCCTCACAGTGTAGTCTGCATGACTACAGGGACTTGTGTGGCAAGAACAGCCCTGCGGGGTCTATGTTGGCAAATCATCCCTCTGGAGTTGGGGATGGGGCTACAGTTGGACAGCAGAAATGTGAATTAGAAAACAGTTTCTAGGGACACTCAGGCAGGTGGTACCGAGCAGTTTGCTGCTCCCCTGCAGGGTCTCCAGTAATCTCCACAGGACCCCTAGCAGTGGTATTTTTGAAGTGAAATAATTCGTTGAACCATGCTACAGGCTCAGAAGGCTATAAACTTGTGCCCAGAGGTGTTTGGGCACTACAAGCATCAAGGCCAGAGGCCAAGAAGGTCTCACATGATCACAGCTGCATAGAGCAGCAGCAGTGTCCCTGAGGCTAAATAACCGAGTAACCCAAGTCCCAGGCTCAGAATGGCACAATCTCTCCGGGCCAGAGATTGGGCCCTGAAAGCAGGAAGGCCAGGGGTCAGCAGGGATTAATGTGATCCTAGCTACAGGCTGGGAATGCAACAATCTCTCTGCCAGCAGATTTTGGGTCTGGCATGCATGTACACCAGTGACTGAAAGTGCTCCATGCAATCACAACCAGCAGATCAGCAATGGTGTTGCCAGGTCATAAAATCTCAGCCAGTCAAGCCGCAAACTTGGAACATAGTAATCTCTGGACTTGCCGAGCTTATGCCTGGTGACCACAGAGGCTGGAGGTCAATTCTCTGCAGGGTTTTATGGGCTCTTAATGAACAGAACAGTGATGTTGTCTGTGGGGCATTAATCCCAACCAGCAGGCCACATGCTCTGAATGGAATAATGAGTCATTGGCACTACTTAGTTTGGTCCTGGAGAGCACTGTGGAATGCAGGCTATCAGAGACTCCTGTTTTCCTGTACTAACAACTATATCTTGTTAAACAGGCTCTGGGGGGCAGGCTCAAAAGTCTGACTATATAAGAAAGATTTGTACAGGCAAATATATGCCCTCAACATAGGCCTTATTATAAAGGGATAACAAATAGACACAGTACTCTCACACAAAGAGAAAGAGGATATCAAGACAACAGAAATACAAACCTGAGAACTCTGAGAACATGACAATTAAAACCAATGAGGAAACGATCTCCAAAAACTCAACAACAACATAGATCACCAATACTGAGCTGCAGAAGTAGAATTCAGAATATTGATTTTCAATATGATCAAAGGCCTCAGAAATGAAATCAGAGAAATTATACAGATAATTTAAGAACATATATGAGTAGAAAAATTGAGGCCCTAAGTAAGAACCAAAAAGAGGCTTTGAGCAAAATGAAGGAATCAATGAATGAATTAAAAACCTTAGTAGAAATCACCTCTGTCAGGCTAGACCAGATGGAAAATAGTCTCACTCTTGGAAGACAGTTCATTCAAAATTGACCACATAGTCAACAATATAGAGAAGACAATTGGACAACATGAGCAGAACATTCAAGAAATATGGAATAATATGAAAAGACCTAATTTATGTATAATAGGTATTGAAGAAGGTCTGGAAGCACAAACCAACTGTATTAGAAACCTATTCAGAAAAATAATATCAGAGAATTACCCAAACATAGAAGAAGACTTGGACATACATATGCAGGAGACATTCAGAACACCAACAAGACAAAATCAAAGAACTGCATGCCACATAATAATCAAAATGACTAACATAGGGGCAAGGGAAGGATCTTAAATGCATCGAGAACAAAAGAATGGGTGACATTCAGGGGCAAAACTATAAGAATCACTCCAGACTTCTCAACCTAAGTCATGAAAGCCAGAAGGGACTGGTATGATGCACTCCAGACCTTGAAAGAAAACAAATTCGAACCAAGACTGCTATAATCAGAAAAATATTAAAAATTTATGGAGAAATAAAAACCTTCCAAGACAAGCAGAAACTAAAAGAATTCATGACTACCAAGCTGGCACTTTAGAAAATACTTAAAGAAATAAAACACAAAGAAGAAAAAAGAAGTAAATACCAGAACCAGAGAGGGGAAAATTCCACCAGATGGGAAACTAAGTGAATGATAGAGAATGAGAACCCCATATCAAAGAGAAAATATAACTCAAAATGACAGGAAAAAAAATCACTTCTCAAAAATAACATTGAATGTCAAAGGTCTAAACTCCCTAGTTAGAAGGCATAGACTGGCAATGTAGATCAAAGAAAATAATCCAACTATATACTGCTTGCAAGAAACTCACCTTATTGGCAAATATATCCATAGGTGAAAGGTGAAAGGATGGAAAAAATATATCTATTAGGTCCATTTGGTTTATAGTGTTCTTCATGTCTGAAGAACACTATTTTGCCTGGAAGATCGATCTAATGGTGTGAGTGATGTGTTGAGATCTCCCAATATTATTGTATTTGGGTCTATTTGAGACCTAATGTACCAAATAGTTTGTTTTTGGGTGCATGCACTCACATTTGTAGCATAAATGTTTACTATCATTACATGTTCTTATTGAATTGTTCCTCTTATTAGTAAGAAGTAAACCACTTTGTTTCTTCTGATAAGTTTTAGCTTAAAGTCGGCTTTGTCAGATATGAGTGTTGCTACCACTGCACCACACAAATAGAACTAAGAATGAAGATCACATAATCATCTCAATAGATGCTGAAAAACATTTGACAAAATCCAATACCCATTTATGTTAAGAACACTGCAGAAAACTGGAATAGAGGGAACTTACCTCAACATCATTAAGACAATATATAATAAACCCAAAGACAACATCATATTGAATCAGGAAAAACTGAGAGAATTCCCTTTAAAACCAGGAACAAGACAAGGATACCCACTATCACCACTCATTTTCAGTATAGTCCTCAAGACTCTTGCAAGAGTAACAAGGCAAGAGAAGGATAGCAAAGGAATTCAATAGGAAAATAACTGAAATTATCCCTATTTGCATATGCCATGATCCAATATTTAGAAGACACTTATATTTAATTACTTCAATATGTAATCAAGTACAGTAGAGCAGAGAACAAGAAGTTGCAATGTTGTGTCAAGGAAGAATAAGAAGTTTCGGGTGCTAACTCAGAAATACAAGTGATGATAGATTTTCAAAAGTAAAAGTTCCCCCTGCAAAGCGAGAAGAATGAAAAGAAAGCACAGTAAGGAACATAGAGTATAGACATGAGAAATATGAACCAAATTAAGTGGGCTTCAAATTAATTGTTTTTATTTGTATCATGCAAAGGCAGAAATACAAGACACAAAAATTTCCCAGAATTATAACAAATGGAAGATTTCAACACCTTTGAAAGTGTCCAGGCAACTGTGGAAATCAGTGCTGTTGATGATCAGAGAATATATCTAAGAGTGTAAGGGTGGAGGTAGAAGAGGCATGGCTATAGAGAAATCCTGTCATTTAAAAGAAAAGCAAAACACACACACACACACACACACACACACACACACACATTGTTCTACCAAGAGAAGAATGTACAACATTAAAATTTACTCTGGATTCTCAAACATGCAAATGTATCATTAGTGTTGTTTTGGGGGGATGGGCAGACACACCTAAAATTCTCTCAAATAAAATAACAGGAAAAACTAATATAAAAAATAATTTTAAATGTGAAAATAAATAACAAAACTTTTATACAGTTGCATAAACTCATCAGCAAAATGTTGTTAGTGGATAAAAGTATCAGCAAGAGAATCAAGCCGAATAAAAACAAAACAAAAAAAAACCCTCATGATGGCAATAGCAATTATGGAAAACACACGCACACACACACACACACACACACACAAAATGTAAGAAGTCAAGAAGATAATGAGCAGACAAAAGGAGATAATGATGAGATGACTAAAAGAGTGAAATTTGAAATTGTAGACTCTATATACATAAAGGAAACAAAAATCAGAAGTAAAGATTAAATCATAAAGATAACAAGGAAAGCTAGAATTAAAAAACAACAGTAAGGGCCATATTAAGTACACTTGAGAAAGTAAAACAAAGACAAGAGAGAAAATAAGGAAAATTGTTTCTATCAAGAGTAGACAAATGATAGCCTATGGGACAAATTCAACCAGCAACCTGTGTTATATAGCCTATGGCTTAGAGTTTTGCTTTAATTTATATTTTTAAAATGTGTGCATTTTAGAGAGGGGCAGTAGGTGACAAAGATCATACATTGGCCTGTTAAACATAAAATATTGACTACTCGGTAGTTTACAGAACATGTTTTCTGACCCCTCACAATACAATATTATATTAAGACAAAGAAGATCCAATGTGCACATGACTAGAGCCCTTTAAGAAAAAAACCACAGTGTACTATAATACATATTTATATATTATTTTTAATTTATTTGTTTACTTTTGCTCCCTTTTCCGTAGAATACACAATTAATGATCAAAATCAAGATTTTGGTTGGTTGTTTGTGTGTGTATGGGGGGTACTGGGAATTGAACCTACGGGCTTTCTACCTCTGAACTACACCCCCAGTCCTATCTTATTTTTTAAGACACAACAGCATCTCACTAAGTTTTGGAGGCTGGCCTCAAACCTCCAATTCTTGTGTCTCAACCTCCCAAGTACTGGGATTACAGGCACGTGCCACCACGCCTGGCTCAAAATCAAGTTTTCAATGGAAAAATAACCTTATTGGTATCAGTTTTTTTCTATAGTAACATTCAATAACAGGAAACAGTGCAGCATGACTTCAAGATACGCAAGATAGAAATTAAGTCGTGCATTCTATATTTAGCTCTTATTCAAGTATAAGGAATGTAGACAATTTTGAACATGCATAATATCAGGAAATTTCATTCACATAAGCCCTTCTTGAAGAAACTATTAACAACTTAATTTCAGCCCCCTCAAAGGGAGAATACTTTTCAAACAAGAATTCAAACAAAAAGAGAATAGTGCACAGGCACACAAAAATGGCAAGGGGGAAATAACTATATAAACAGAACATGTTTCTTTTAAAGTTATGAGACTATTTTGCACAGATATTTTCTCAGAAAACATAAGAAAAAATAGTCTAAATAATTCCACAAGTGAATTCTACTAAGTTTTGATATGCAGGTATTTTTCTGTAATTTAAGATGATATAGAGTATAAGAACCAAAGACATATATTAAATATTTTGATGAGTGTTTACAGATATACCCAAAATATATACCAACTTCTGTTATGAATTATTTGCAAAATTCCTGAATAAAATGCTAGTAAAAGAAGAATATAGTAGAATGTTAAAGAAATAGTCCACTGTAAACAAGAAGAATTTATTTTAGGTATTTAAGGATGTTCTAATATACAGAAATATATTATCATAATTTATTATTTTTACATCTAAGGAGAAGGATCACAGTTTTACTTTCAGAAACTTCTAAAGTGATTTGCTAAAAGTCAACACTATTTTTGGTTTACAAAAACAGAAATACAACTAGGCATGGTGATACAAGCCTATAATCCCAGCACTTAGATGGCTGAGACAGGAGGATTGCATGTCCAAGGATAGCCTCAGCAACTTAGTGATGCTCTCAAGAATCTAGTAATACCCTGTTTCAAAACAAAAAACTAAAGAAGTCTGGGGGTATAGCTTGGAGGTAGAATGCCCCTAGGTTCAATCCCCAGTACCACACACATACACACGCACACACAAAAATAGGTAAATAAACTAAAAATCAATAAAACCAGAAATCCATATATAATTTTTTTTAAAAGTACATGGTCTAATTCATATCTCTCTCTCTCTCTCTCTGTGTGTGTGTGTGTGTGTGTGTGTGTGTGTGTGAGCCCCCAAAGCCAGAATGGTTTTATTATTAGACTTATGATGCAAAAACTCAGAATACCTCTCCATTTGTATATTCTTTGATTTATCTTAGCAACATTTTATTGTCTTTTGTCCAGTTTATCCCTAACGGTTTCATATTTTTAGACTATTTTAAATAGAATTGTCTTTAAATCCCAATTTCTGTTTGTTTCTTGCTACTATATAGACATAATTTAAATTTTTCTATTAATATTATGCCTTATATCCTGAAACTTTGCTTACCTCACCAATTTTCTTTTTCTTTTTTTTTGAAGATTTCTTAAGATTTTTACATGGATAATTAGGTTATCTGCAAATAAAGAGAATTTTACTTTCTCCTTTCAATTTGTAAGTTTTACTTAATTTTCTTGATATTTTTATCACTTGGTCAGACAGTCAATATAATATTAAATGGAACTTGGGGCAGCAGATACTTCATGTATTATTCTGACTAAGAAAGATGCATTCTTTCACCATTAGATATGGTGTTTGCTAGTCTACATTCCTATAATCAACCTTGCTTGGTTTAAATGTGTATTCTTTTTTATTTATTGCTATATTTTGTTTATTAAGGAGTTTTAGAGCTATAATTATAAAAGATGTGGGTCTGTAGTTTTCTTTTTCTGTAATACCCTTGATTCTGTTTTCATGGTAATTAATACTGGCTGCATGGAAAGAGTTGGGAAGTGCCCCCTCCTCTAAATTTGCGGGAAGTGTTTGTGCAAAATTGACATTGTCTCTTCTTTTAATCTTCAGTAGAATTCACCAGTGAGGTTGTTTGGCTGGAGATTTTATGTGTGGAATGAACAATAGGACTTTATTACACTTAAAAATGTAAAATTTAAATAAAAAGTTGTGAGGTTGTGAGAAAGATTCAATATCTGGGTATTATTTTCAAAGAGAAATAAAACAATAGAACATTTTTATTTACTTATATATTTTTATATTGTGTTCTTTATTTTATTATGTGAATCCCAATTTCTGTCTTTTATAATTTTCCTTCTGATGGAATCATTTTGTTTAATACTGCTTATAGCATTGTACTGAGGGTGATAAATGTTTATAACTTATATGCCTGAAATAGTATTTTTGGCCTTTAATATTGATTGATATTTTTGCCAATTATCAAATTATAGGTCAACAGGTTTTTTTCAATATTTAAAAATATCTAACCTTGTCTTTCTGTTTGCAACCTTTCTGACAAGAGGTCATCTGTCAGTCTTATCTTTGTTCTTGGGAGGCTGAGACAGGAGGATTGCAGGTTTACGATTAGCCTCAGAAACTTAGCTAGATTCTCAGCAACCTAGTGAGACCCTGCTTCAAAATAAAAAATAAAATGGGTCTGGGGGTGTAGCTTGGAGGCAGAAGATACCTGGGTTCAATACCCAGTACCAAAAGAAAAAAAAGGAAAGAAAAATAAAGAAAAAAAAGTTTTACACATGAGACTTTTGAACACCTCCTCCCTTTCTGAAACTTCAATCACATTTATATTAGGCCCTTTATGTTGTACACTCTTCCTTTTATTTGTTACTTTGCCTTTTTTACATTGCGACAAAATATTGCTATTTTTTCAGTTTTACAAATCTACTGGTAATCCAATTGAATGCGTTTTTTATTTTAAGCACTGTATTTTCCATCTCCCAATGTTCCGTTTTGTCTTTTTCATCCTCCTGGTTTCTCATGCTTTCCTCCACTATCTTAAACATGTGAAATAAACATATAATTACTTACCTAATATCATCTTTATCATTTCTCTTCTATTTATATTGATTGACATTTGCTCAAATTATGCATTGTATATTTTTACCTCTTTGCTTGACTGAAAACTCTTTATAGTATACCACACATTGTGAATTTTATATTGTTGGGGGTTTGTAACTTTATCAATACATTTGAACATTTTTCTTCCAATTATCTACAATTTTACTTTTACAAAGCCTGATTTTATGTTTTGATAGGAAGATCCAAAAGAGGTGTGTGTGTGTGTGTGTGTGTGTGTGTGTGTGTGTTTTACTGGGGATTGAACTCAGGAGGATTCTGCCTCTGAGCTACACACACACAGCTCTTTTTATTTTTAATTTAAAAACAGGGTCTTACTAAGTTACCTCATACTAGCCTCAAACCTTCAATTCTCCAGTCTCAGCCTCCCAAGTTCGGGATTATAGGAGTGTACCACCATGTCCACCTCCAAAACTGTCTTTATTGCAGTCTAAGCTTTGCCTTACTTACTAAGCAATCTTTTACTAAGGACTTTATTCAATGCCTACGCTTTAGGAGATATGTTCTCCCTAGCTAGTAAGAACAGGAACTATTCTTAACCCTGTGTGAGTGCTGAGGATCATCCCACCTGATTTTTCTTGGCTGGTTCTATGTTTGGTCTTAGGTAATTTCCTTAGATACATACACTGATCTATACTCAGTGGACTCAATACTGTCACTTTGATTCTATTCATTCTCTCTCCCCCTCTCTTTCTCTCTCTATGTGTATGCATCCTCCTCTGTATTCTGATTCATGAATTCTAATCATCTTGTCCCTTATTTCTCACTAAACTCTCATTTTTGTCTCCTCAACTCGGAGACACTGCTAGACTCTGTTTTGGTACTCTAATCTTGAGCTGCATGCGGCCTGGAAATGCTCTTCAGGCATAAAGTGGAGCAAATGTAGGGCTCACTTTGTTTCCCCTCTCACAAGTATCACTCTTCTGTGCTGCTTGCTGTTCAATATCAGATATTTATTGTTTCATATATTTAGTAGAAGTTACTCATTGTTTTAAGGCGAGGTAGTGAAACCAGTTCCTGTTAGTCCATCATGGATGGAAATAAACATTTTTCTCTACACAATTTGATTTCAAAGTTGCTATGTGAAATAAGTGCAAACGGACATCCAGCAAAAGGCAAGCGAGTGCAGAATGTGGACATTCTAGAGAATTATCGACCCCAGTTTCTTCATTAGATTATGGTACTTATTTAAATGCCATGTATATGTATGTGACTGGGCATGCATTTGTATGTGGTCGGGGGCTTCAAGATTTAAAGAGATATCAGGGACATAAAAGCAAAATGCAAGGTGAAGATTCCAAATATTAGTTCAACAAACAAAAAATAAAGACATTTAGGGCACAAACTAGGATGTGTCAATATGGACTACATGTTAGGTTTTATACATTTATCTATTTATTTTGGTGTTGAAGATTAAACCCAGGCCCTTGCTCATACTAAACACTCACTCTAATGAGATACCTAGAAATTATTTTTCATTTGGCATTGTGATGATAATGTATATATAATAAATGTTCTCACTTTTCACAAGTGCATGCTAAAGCACTTATCATATTTATTTATTTATTTTTTGTGTGTGTGTGGTACCGGGGATTGAACCCAGGGGCATTCAACCTCTGAGATAAACCCCCAGCCCTATTTTTTAGCCTTTATTTTGAAACTGGGTCTCACGAGGTTGCGGAAGGCCTCACTAAGTAGCTGAGGCTGGCCACGAACCCGGATCCTCCAGTCTCCGCCTCCCAAGTACTGGGATTACAAGCGTGCTCCACCACGCCTGGCCCTTTGAAGTAAAGTTAAAAAGAAAAGTATCAGAGAAAAAAATAATAATACTTCAATGCTGATGCTAAATTATGATTATTTCAAACATGTATTCTTTCTTCTCATGTGACCTATCTCCAGGCATAACTTTACCAGATATAAAACATATTACTAGTCCTCAATAAATGAAGCAATATCATCTTTCTTTTCCATATTATTTAATCAATAAAACTGAACCAGGTGTGTCTGAGATTAAGAGCATATAGTAAGAGTATAAAGTAGTGCCAATGTGTCTTGGCTATAAAAGTGAGATTTATTCCAGATTCTGTCAATGAAAAGGTGAACTAATATTGCACATTATATCTCAGATCTTATGGTAGAGGGTTGCAAAGCCCTGGGCTGTTGATGGTTTTTTAGAAGCTTAGTTTTGCCTCTAAGTCAAAGCTGATATGTTAGTAGTTCTGGATAAGCTCTAGGCAAAATTCAAATCTCCCTAGCTCCATAGATTAAGTAAACAACAATGAGACACAGAAATCCCAAGGTGAGATGAAAAAGAGACAATAGTTAAGGGCTAGTCCAATATTTAGAATTCCAACTAAAACTATTTCCATCACAAAATAAATGATACTATGCATGAGGCTACCTATCATTGAAGTTCTCAACAGTTTTAGAGACATTTAAATTTCTTTCTGCTATTTAGATCCACAGACACAAATTTAAATGAAAAATACAGTTGCCTTCAAATACTCAAATAAACCTAGCAGGGTGCAAGACACACAGCACCTTTTACATTTTTATTCTTTGAATTAGAATGAAATGGTCTTCTAGAAGTAACCCACAAAATTATATAGTTCTGACTAAGATGAGCACAGGACAACAGTGGCATTGCTGCTTACAGATTCTATCAGGGAAGAAATAATACATGTTTTTATTTTCAACTTCAGATCGTTCAAGAGTATTAGTTAAAAGAATTCATGATGGATGAAATTCAAAATATATACCCATTGCATTGATGCTCTGGATTATTGTTTAAATAACTCTATAGATAATTTTCACTTCACTGTTTATAATGTTTGTGGTATTTCTTCTTATTCTTGATTAGTTTTCATCATCTGAAAAATAGCTTCAATTTTGACCACTTTTCTTTTTCTCCATGGCCTTCTAGATATCTCCCTCTTGTACCTCACATAGATGTCAGAAACCAGATTCATCATATTCACCCACACACCTGGTCCTCTTTTTACTTTCCCATCCTACATAGGGATGCCATCACATTCCTGTAACTAAAATAGAAAACTGA
This sequence comes from Glis glis, assembly GCA_004027185.1. NCBI lineage: Eukaryota > Metazoa > Chordata > Mammalia > Rodentia > Gliridae > Glis > Glis glis. The sequence continues at coordinate 17,930 of PVJS01008036.1, read as the reverse complement.
AATACATCTACAAACTTCCCTCTTCTTCACAACCCACCTCCAATAGCCCCAAGTCAGATTGTCTGTACCTCATTCATACCTCAGCAACCTGTCCTCTCTTCTGTCACTCTCACTTGCTAAGTAGGTTTTAATAATCCCAGGTGTAAGTCTCCTCACTGGCTATTTATGTCGCTCTGACCTCCATCCTCAAAGCTCCTGCCTTCACACCCTCTGCAGCATCACAGCACCCACACTGACCATAAGTCATTTGGAATTTGCCCTTCTTGTCTCATCTTCCAAACACCTGGTCTGCAGGTCCTAAGCTCCAGGGACAAACCTACAAGTTCTTCGCATGCCTATCACCTCCTCCTCCACTTGGATCACACCTAGTGATCTGTATTACTTAACTACAATATCAATATTGCCTTAGAAGTCTTCCCAGGTAGCCCTTCTTCTCCCCACTTCCTCTAGCTGGGGGTGGGGGAGGGGTCCCTGCTACATGCCTGTAGCATCTTAATGTTCTTCAATGCTGACACCAAATTTTGTTTGTTTCAAACATTTGTTTTCTACCTTCTAATGTGAGCTATCTCCAGGCAAGTTTGTTTTGTTTATGTTTGTTTGTTTTTAAATCCATATTGTCTAATGCAGGCTTTGGAATATAATATGATTTGAAGTTATTGTGGAATAAATTGAATAGTGTGTGAGATGAGAAAGTAAATATTAATTGTAAACTTTTTTTTTTTTTTGCGGTACCAGGGATTGAACGCAGGGGCGTTCTACCTCCGCGCTACACCCCCGGCCCTATTTTTTATACTTTATTTTGAAACCGGGTCTCACGAAGTTGCGGAGGGCCTCACTAAGGAGAGAGAGAGAGAGAGAGAGAGAGAGAGAGAGACAGGGAGAGAGAGCAAGAGAGCTGAGGCTGGCCACGGACCCGGATCCTCCGGTCTCTGCCTCCCAAAGTACTGGGATTACAAGCATGCGCCACCACGCCCGGCTATTGTAAACTTAAAATTTACCTAATATTGAAATGTTTTTCAAGGTTCTATGCCTCAATTTTTTATGCTAGTTACATGCCCATTACTCTGGAAAAGAACTTTTTATATAAATATATGCCAAGTAGAGTCATCTGAACTTGCATATGAAACATAAAAAATTTTAATTCATAAGCCAGATGCTTTATCTATTCAATGGCAGACAGCTGGGTGTTTATATAACCAGCAGTGATTGGTTAATTTTGTTCTAATTTTTCATCTGGGTATTTAATATCATGCAGAGACAATTTATATTTCTAATATAATATAATATAATATAATATAATATATTTTATACACACAGAAGAAATGTACTTACTGTTTAATAAAGTATCATATGACCTAATGTTCTTTTTATAGTTTTACTTCTGTAATTTTGTCTCTCAAATATTATACATAGAAATATTCAAGCCTCCCCACACCCTTTTAAGTTAGGCGTTCCCATCCATATTTTATTATAAATGCTAAGGGTAAGTTAAGTTGAATCAGAGTACACAACAAGATTGCAGATAGCTATGATTTGAAACCAGGTGTTTCTGACTTTTATGTTCAGTATATCAACATCTACATCATTCTGAATTTTGAACTTAGGTCTACACTACATCAACACAAACTACTTTTAGAATAGCATTTACTAACAAAGCATACACTGAATGTTTCTTGGTATCATCTCATGATGATCTCCCAGAGCTCCTTTTATATTTTTAAATGTTAGATGCATACATTCCTTAAATAATATTCTTAGGATTCCATAAGAATAAATCCCTAAATTTTAGGGATTGCATTCCCTAAAATGCAGTCTTCTTAAGATTTAGGCTTTTTACCCATCAAGAGATCATGATAGGTCTTAATAGCTAACAGAATGACCTCTCATAACAAATGGCAAGACTGGCAAGAGAGGAAGAAGAAGGTACTATACTACCAACAAATACTTAACTATTATATTAAAACTCCCATACAGTGTTTCCCTTTGGGTATTTCATTGGACATTAATTCCATGGAATAGTAATAAATATGTGCAAAAAGAATTTTATTGTCATGGCACCTTTGAGACTCTGGGTTCAATCCCTAGCTCTGAAAAACTAAGAAGGAAGAAAAGGAAGGAAGGGAGGAAAGAAGTAGAGGAGGAGGAAGGAAGAAGAGGAGGAGGAGGAAGAGGAGGAGGAGGTGGAGAAGGAGAAGGAAGAAAATCCTATGTCAAACAAGTTTGTAAAATCATTTATTTAGCAAAGATAAGTTAATTTAGGAAAAGATTTGTCCAAACTTTAAATATACTGACGTATTCAATTGGGCAGAGTAGTGATTCTGCCTGGCAGGCATCAGACAACACTGAGAAGGAAGGGACCAATGAACTCCAAGTTCCATTGCATATCTATCACATTATGATTTTGATGATATGTGTTTGATAAACTTCATCTTTTGCTCTTCTTGCTTTTTCCCAAGCCTAGCAGACAGCAGACTTGCAATTTTGGAGAAGTGAATGGAGCAGCCAGTGCAGCCCTAATGTCTACCCTTACTTTTTAGCAATGCATTTGTCTTATCTGTAATCAGAGTGGCCTTGGTTGCTTGTTTTACTTGAATTCATCCTTGAACACTTAATTTTTAGCAATGAACTCATTTTATCTGTAATCAGAGGGGCCCTGGTTGCTTGCTAAAGGATATATTCCTTTGAGTCTGACTTATAATTGGAATACAAGAAAGGAATGAGCAAAGACCACTTTCCAGTTATAAAAAAGTACTTGTAAAAAATGTAATGGGAGCAAACCAAAACTAGAAATGGGTCAAAATAGTAGCTTTTACATTCATTATTCTAAAGGCCAAAATTGAGTTATTTATACATGCACAAATAAGACAGTATCACAAATAAACTATTTGACTTATGTGATGTAAAACTCTGATTGACATCCCTGCCTATAACATTTAGACAATCGCTTCACTTCACTTTTTCTTCATATAGAATGAACCAGTCAAAGGCACCAGCACTTTACAGATTTTCTTTTCCATTCTGCAAATAAACCCTTCTCCTAGATTTTCCTTCTTTTGACAGACCACTTTTCCTGACAGCTACCTTTGAATTTTGATGCACTAATTTAGGACCAGTTGCATATTTTCCCTCCTAAATAATCAGAAGAAGTAAAATATAGATGTTGACAAAATGGCTGTCTCAGGCAGAGGCTGGTATGTGGAGTGTGAGATTTGGTGGTGGTTGTTTCCTATGCTCTGTTCTGCAAATCTCAAGTTGCAGTTCAACTGTGAAAAGAATGGCAGAAACCTGGCCTTGCTGAAAGAATGTGAAGTCAACAGAGCCCATAGCATCCTCTTAGGGGTAGCAACATGACCTTTCCTCCTGTCTCCTCATATCAGTGCCCCCCCCTAGGATGTTAGAACCCTGTCCAGGGTAGAGACCTTCATTTTGACAAAAGCAAAATCAAAGCTTGTGAGAAAAAAAAGCCCCTGAAGAATGAGTAGTGCTCTCTTAATATTATTGTTATTATGAGTTGTGATTTTTTAATGCTTTGTCTCAGGATTAATTCCAAAGGGACAAGCTATCATCACTATACAATCATGGGACATAGAAAGCTTATCAAATCATTTTTATGTGACAGAAATTATTTCTGATCAAGGCTAGCTCCCAGAATAAAGTCAAATTATACACCTGCTCCTATGAACTATGTAAAGCAGTCTGGCAATGAGAGCTGTAGGGTCTTTGTACTAATATTAGGTCAAAATGGGCCTGTGTTTGACTCTAAAAGCCAGTTGCAGCTATGGTTTAAGAATTTCAGTATTAATGGTGTTTCTTCCTTAAATGAAACAGCTGTCAAGTTCTGCCCATAGCAAATATATATACTCAAAGAAAGCAAGTCTTCTGGTATGGCGGTTACTATTTTAATAGATCATCATTTTGTGACAAAACAATGTTTTGTCACAATGTTTGTTTCCCTATGCAATTACCAAAATTATATTTTTCACATTTCACATGCTAACTTCAAATCTGTCAGACCTCAGTGTTCACTGCTTAGGTGTCAAATAAAAAAATAAAAGTGATATAAATAGAGATCCTTCATTTCCACATTTATTAAATTTCATGCACATACTTTGTGACTGCTCAGTGTGTATTCTTTAATTACCCTGGAAGTCATTGACATAGAATTCCCTGCACAAAAGTGCTTATGTTATTAGCAAACTAAATCATTTTCTGAAGTGTGTTATTATAATAATGAAGTCATTTTGATAATATCTAATTACATGATTTTGATCAATATCCAAAACTACACTTCATGGTTGGCAGAAAAATAGGTATTTCATAGTTGATAATATAAGCCAAAGATAAATTAAGTGATCTACCCAAGAACCCACAGTCAGTGAGTAAAAAATAGACTTAAAATACATGTCTCTTCATTTTCAGGGTCAGACAGTAATAGATACCCAATTCAAGGTGAACAATTTTTTTTTAAATATGAAAGAATGTGATGTTATCTGCAAAGCAATTATGGTTTTGCAGAAGTATGTTATAAGTTTCTATTTTCACCTCAAGATTTCCTCTACTAAAAATGGCTCTGAAAATTGTATAAGCAATATCATAAGTACAAATATTGAGAAAATTATATCTGCAAAATATAAATCTATTTATAAAATGATGAAAATCTATTAAATAATATAGTATACTCTTGATTTCTTTTCTGATTAATGAATCTGTAAAAATCAAGAGCTTTATAGCTGGTGGCAGTGGCACAAGCCTATAATCCCAGTACTTGGGAGGCTGAGAGAGGAGGGATCACAGGTTCTAGGCCAGTATGCAGTAAGTTAGTGAGACCCTGTTTCAAAATAAAAAAATAAAGAGCCTAGATGTAGAACACCCCTGGATTAAATCACCCCAGAATTAAGAACTTGTTTCAATTGTCATGATCCCTCTAAATTTTATCCCATATTCTGGCTCTAATATGCTACCTATTGAGGTTATTAACCAGCACATGGTGAGTTTTCCAATAAAACAGTTTTTCTTACATGTTTTAATATCTCAAACTTTAAAAATAAAGGGTCACACTACATAATTTCTGAAAGTTCCTTTAGCTTCATAGGACTGCATATATAAATAATAATACCTATCTGAGCATTCTTGGAGCTATAATCTAAAGAACTGACCATGTAACTGAGAGGAAGGAAGATTTATTTGCTCATGGTTTCGTGAGCTGAGGACCACAGATCATAGGGCATGGATCATAGATATTAGGGTGTGGTGGTGGCAGGAAGCAGAGAGAGGGAGAGCACAAGGCTTCACTCCTCACCCCATGGAAGCCAGAAGCAAGAGAGAGAGCAAGGAGAGGAAGAACCATATGTAATCCCACAGGCTGCAGCCCCAGGGAACCACCTATAGCCAAAAAATAATTATGTAATCCACACAACAAACTCAATTATGTAGGACCAGATTTTACATACTTCTTATATAATAAAAAGCTGAGGTTTAGAAATGGTTAACAACTTAGAGATAAATAAAAGAGAAAGCTGGAGGCCAAACAAACTCAGGTCACCTGATACTAGACGCATACTCTTAATCATTACAAGTCACCATCCCTATTATAACCCTATTAGGAATATGGGGGTCCTGAAATAGGAAGGTAAAATAGTTACCATAGTAACATGGACTAATACTTTACTACTAAAAATGTGGTCTGCAAACCAGTGCATCAATATCATCTGGGAGCTTGGTAGAACTACAGATTATCAGGCTCTACTCCAAACCTATCCAGGTTCTGCATTTTAACAAGACACACATAGGATTAATATCCACTTAAGGTTTGTAAAACACTCTCCTTGAAAATATTTTTAGAAGAATACAGGCATGCAGGGGAGAAAACGGCCACATGCTACTGATTTTACAAAATGAACAATGTTTTTCTTTAAAAATTATTTTTGGGGGACCAGGGATATAGCTCAGTAGTAGAGCACTTGCCTAGCATGTGAGAGGTGCTGAGTTTGATCCCCAGCACTGCAAATAAAAAAAGGAAAGAAAACAAAAGACAAAATGCTTTTCTTTATATCTTTCAGGTTCAACTATAAACTGAGTAAGTAATAAAACTGCTAAATGTTGGTAGAAATTAAATTAGAGCAATCTGTAAAACTTAAAGCATGTAATCAACATAGGATTACTATCATAATAGATTAATCATCCTAGTACTTGGGAATTATGTTTTCCTCTAAGATGTTACCTACTATTCAAATCACTTAAAAATGGACCTAAAATTTTATGTTTTTATGACTGACCACACAGTATCCAGTATAGAAAAGGTCAACATAAAAACAATAACTGTCAATGAATATGTTTTATTAATACCATTTAGGTATTATTTTTCCATTCTCATATTCAAATGTCATGAGATCTAACCAAATAAAAAAGAATATGTCTTTATGTAGAGAAAATTTGCTATACTTGTCAGTTTCTTTTTATATTCTATGGAGAAATCTAGCAAGGGTAACTATCCACATGGTTTTAAATGTTACAGTGTGTAGTAGTGTACTGTATTATTAGACCAATGAAGCAGATTAAATATCCATATTTATTATATATTCAGTAAAACATCTAGTACCCTGTTATATCACTGTATAGTAAAAGATCAACCCAGAAGCAAAGAAAATGTGGTAAAATGCCTTTGATGTATCATTTTTTCTGTCAGTTGATCCATTTTCCCTTCCCTTGAGAGTACCTGATTTAAATTAAATTAATTCTTATGAAAGTGAGCCTCTTACACCAGATGTGTTTTGCTTTATATTTTTAAGGAATTTCCTGGGTTTTGTGCTGCTATATTGATTCTAATTGCATAGCAAAAGTATACTTTCTGGCCAACTCCAATTCTGCAGTCTTGTATAATCAATACTCTCTTCAAGTTCATTTATTTGTGCCCTGGGCTATTAAAAACTCACTCTTTACTAGGACTCAACCCTGAAAATTACAGTTCTTCTTAGTGCAAGTAATGAATTTTGTCTGCTTGGCATAAATAATATACTTAATGTTTTTAAAGGTCATAGGAGAAAATAATCAGACCACAATGCCAAAAAAGACATTTCTTGTCTTTCCTTATTGACAGAATGGTGTATATATATATATGACAATAGAATCACATGAGATAGTATAATGAATATTAAGGTAGCCCATATGATTTAATAATTTGTTTTAAACATATATTTGTCTGCTAGGATTATTGGTCAAGATAATAAACTTGAACAATGAGCAGAAGTATTCATTTACAGCTGAATCATTCTTCTCACATCAAACTTTTATTAAGATTTACCTGAATTCCAAATTCGAGTTCTATTCTAATACTTTAAAATGTCATAAGCCATAAGAATTAGTCTGACTTGCACAGTAGTGATTTATCCTCTATGAAGATACTTCTTCAGACATTGACTATATAATGTTGGGGCACATCCAGGGCATGTGAAGATTAAGTTACATATTGATTAGCTCAGGAAGTTGGCGTGAATGTTGATTATAGATAGCTTAGCAGTTGTTTAAGGTAGAACAATAGTTTCACACATCAATTTTGTCCAGTGGACAGTAATAAAGGGGCAGTTAAAATCAGGAAGACTATGTTCAAGGCAAGTATTGGGTCAAGAATATGGATATTGGTTCTTAAGTGCAGAAAAATCAGGAATAAAATATAAGAAGCATGGATAGCTCCCTGGAGAGCTTTGTAACTAAGACCTTAGTGAGGCATCCAATCTTCAACACCAAGACCAAAGTCGTCCTCTACTCCTGAAAATTTCTGGCTTACAATCTCCCTTATATGTCAACTTTGTCACATTGTCACAGAGGCCTTTAGAGTTCCTACATCAGATGGGATATTCATTATAAATAGCCAAAATGTCCAAATGCTCACTGGTTTCACAAGAGCACTGTGCAGCCTCTCAGCCTTCTTGTCTTAAGATAATTTAGAATCCCTATATCTAATGAACAATGTAAAAATATGAGATGCACTCATCACTCCCACACAATGACCCTTAATTTGTGGTAAAGATAAATATAATATCTTTAAATTACCTAGAATGAAGAATTTTCCAGTAATGTTATAAACAGGCTCTCATTTCAATCCTCCATAAGAAATTTAAAAGAGGTGATTTTAGGTATGTCACACATGTAAAATGAGTATGCTTGAAAGTTGCATGACTTACTACAGACCATAAACAAATGAGGACAGTCAAAATAAAAATTTGTTGTTTTAAGTCCACTATATTGTAAAAATTCAATTTAAATGAATATACAATATTGCAGGCATTTTAAATATCTCAAAAAGCACATATTTATATTTAATCTCGTTGTGGAAATATGTCTATGGTTATGAAGATTGTTTTCCTTCTCCTCAGGGTGTATATCTTAAAATATCTATTTTTCTAGTGGTACCTTTGTTTGGTTCCTCTGTCAATGATCTATCAGCAGCCCAAACTCAGAGGACACATGCAAAAGTATAAACTATTTTATGTTTATTCACCAAAGAAGGGTCACTGATTCCATCCCTTGCCTTATAGACTTGTATGGCTTTTCTTTAGGTGGAAACATTGCTTAGAATGAACTTCATAGTTTATCTATGGCATCTCTGTGAGGCCAGTAAATAGTTTTTAATGGAAGATAAAACAATTAATATTTATTTACTTATTTATTTTGTTGCTGGGGATTGAACCCAGGGACATTCTACCTCTGAGTTACACCCCCAGCCCTTTTTATTTTTTTGTTTTAAAACAGGGTATCACTAAGTTGCTGAGAGTCTTTCTAAATTCCTGAGGCTGGCTTCAAACCTGCAATCTTCCTGTCTCCACCTGCCACGTACTGGAATTAGAGGCTTGTGCCATCACACCCAGCTGACATAATATTTATATTTATTTCTATGCAAAGAAGTTAAGATTTGGGTGTGTTTTTTCTGGTCTCTTTTCCCACCTGCTAGGTGACTGGAGATAATTTGAAGCTCCTTGAGAAGGGTAGATCTGTGAGACATAAAGGTATTAAATTACTTAATTATATAATGGCAAGCAATTTGACTAGGAATATCTGCATTTTCCTGTAAACTAAGAAAAATAAAAATTTATACCATTGTAAACTGAGATTTGAGAAAAGCGGCTAATTATTACAAGGAGTATCTTATTTAATATAGTATCTAATGTCCTTTTATTAATACAGTGGTTCTCAACTAGGGTCAATTTTACCCCCAGGGAAGATTTGGCATTTTTTAGAGACATAGCTAGTTGTAATAACTGTGGTAGAGAAAGGTTTTGCTCCTGAAATACAGTGATTAAAAAATCAGAAATGCTTCTAAGCAGCTTATGATTCATGAGACAGGCCAACCTTTATTTCCCCACAAAGAATTAACCCACTCAAATGTCAATAGTGCTACTATAAGAAAGCTCTATATTTGTATGAAGGAACCAATGAGAGAAGAGAGAGTGCAAGAAAATCTACAAGAGAGAAGAGCATGGAAAGTCCATGACTGAGCAAGTTAAATATTTGTTTTCAAATTAGTTTCATCTTATCTGTGAAATGGGGAATATTTATTACTGAACTTCTATGGTTTAGATGTAGAGTGTCCTACAAAGGCCCATATGTCAAAGGCTTGGTCAGGGGGTGGTGGTATGGGGAGGTGTTGGTAACCTTAAAGAGATAGGGAGTAGTGGGAGGTCCTTATGTCATTAGGGACATGCCCTGGAAAAGGATTGTGGGACTCTTGTCTCTCCCTTTGTCTTTCCCCAGTTTGGGATGTGATCATTTGCTCCTGCATGTGCTCAAACTATCCACCTACCTCACCACAGGTCAAACTAATGGGGCCACTCAGTATTCGACATTGAACTTCCAAAACTATGAGCTAAATAAATCTCTCTTTATAAATAGTTTGTGCTTTGTTATAGTGATGGACAGCTGTCGAATACAGAAACCTAAGATTACAAGTAGTTGCTTCCATTAAGGATGTGTTCTACGCCTCTGTTTTACCACTGAATTTTACCATTGCAACACTTCTGTCTTCATCCTCTGATTTTGCCATTAGTATCGATTTTGAGCCTAAGGGCAATGATGGTCAGAATGGGCAGCAGATAAGCAAGCCAGCCAATTCCAAAGGTCCATCCATTGCGTACCCACACACTTCCCTTCTGGGACCTGATCTGTTCTAGAAGTTCTCAGAAGCCTTGCATCTCTGTAGATGCAAAAAAAATGTGAAAAATAGGAGAAAGATAGGTGGGTTTTAGCTAGTATATTACTTTAATAAGAATTTCTTATTCTCTGCCATCAAGTGTGCTATACGCCTTTGAAAATATGGGGAATGCAGAAAAAAATTCTGTAGCACTTCATAGACAATTTTGAGGTTTGTTTTGCCCAATTATATAACCCTTTAAAAATAATATTAATTAATAATGTGATCATTTTCAGTAATCATCTCTCAACTATTTATATTACCTTTGTTTAAAATGCCATGATTAATAGGAAATTGCAAATGGTCTTATAAACCTAAATAGTTATAATTCCATCATTAATGAGGATTACTTCTCTTTGATAGTATGAAGACTAGCCACATTCTCCTAGAATTGTTCTGTGGCATTTTATATCAAACATAGAACAAGCAATATTGGGTACCTTAACAGGATCCTAAGAAATCTCCTAGAGGCATAATAAAGCAGGAAAATAATAGAGCCTTCAAGAGATTTAATTCATTCCAAATAAGTGCTCTGGATAGAGTGCAGTTATTTTCAGGATACATTATCTCAAAATACAATTCTCAAAAAAAAGAAAGGACTAACTTAAATAAATTGGATAAATCATGAAAGAGTAAATTGCACAAACAAGGAGTGAATTTCTCCCTTTATTCTTGGGCACAAATAATATGTTCAAGTTAGCAATAAATTCAATGGGAATAATTAGATGCTAACAATGTACTTTCAATTGGATATCAAATTATTATTGTACACTTTCTAAAAGCTTATAATAAAGTAACTGTTCTCTAGAACACAGAAGCAACACTCTTACATTTTCTGAGCCATAGAATTTGTCGATTTTGGGCACGTGGTTTTTGGAGGGGAAAGCTGGAGGGCTAAATTTGAGAGAAAACTGAGTGATGGGAACATAATACCTCAATAGATGATTATGCTCTGCATGAGGGTGGACATTTCTCTCACTCTATAGGATGGATAGGATGGAGGTGGTAGTTATGTAATGACTAGGTTTGGACTAGCAAAGTGGCCTGTGGCATAAAAATAAGAGATGACATCTACAAATCAGAACAATAACTGTACTAAATAAATATGGAGGTTGACGAAGAGTGATACACTAGAGAGGGATCTGTGATCAAATTATTATGTGTAAGGAATCCAGATATCACTTGAAGCTCCAAGTACTTGAGCTACTTGAGCTGCAAATGAAATTTCCTTATTGTCATCTCAGTTACAGGGGAAAATGATGTCATGTCTTTCAATTGCTATTTTTACTTTAAGTACTGCAGTGAGACCATTATAACAGCAAAATCTCTGTCAGAACCAAAACACACTGGACCCAAACAAAGGAGCAATGCAGGCTTACTTCCTAACTGAAGCAATAAAAATCATCTCCAAAGAATATAGTAGTTTGACTTTGAACATACGACCTCATGTTCTATTGCTTTTTCAATGACCTTCATCTGTTCTCTTTCTAATCCTCAAAGGGATATTGCATACAGACGATAAACAGATAGGATGCATCTAGCTAGGCAGATAAAATATATAAGCAAATAAAATGTTTTTGGATATTATAGTTTGCATAATAGGTACACACTGTTACATAGTAAGTACCTCTACAATATAAGCCTTTAGTTCTTAGACTTTTGTTTCTGCATTCACACAGACACTAAAGTACAACATGGCCTTAATATTAAATTTTAATTAGCTCATTAATTTACCCCATAAAACATTTTATTATATTCTGTTTTAGAGACCATTTATGATATTAGGAATCCAAAGAAACAGAAGACACGACTCTCAAGGAGTTCCAGATTTAGTCAGCAATACATTTCACTGTAAGAGATGGTGGGAATGCAATGATAGACACACATGCTCAGAATCAATAAGAACAATGGAGGAAGTGGTCGATTCTGCTGGAGTGGATCACACTTTACACAATATGTTGAACTGGGACTAAAACAATGGTTAGTAGTTCCCTACTCAGATAAGTGAAAGAAATCATTACAGTGTAAGAAATAGATACATGGTTCTGTGACAGGTGCCATTATCTTCGTTTAGTGTTTCCAGAAACAGAACTTGAGGCAGAATTGTGTATGTGAATGCTTTATTGGTAGAATTCCTAGAGAAGCAGGAAGAAAGGAAATGGAGAGTGGCATATTAAATGGAGGAGGGGAAATAGGAAAGTATTCCAGAGCTGGTTACTGCTTAAAACCAAACACGACTGATTTCGCTTGGAGTCCTAGGACTGTCTTCTGGGAGGGTATATTTACTACTGCCTTTTATATAAGTCTAGGAGGAAAAGGACTAAGAGTTTATGAACCACCTCCCACTTCTCACTAATTAAAGGTTCAAGTTCAGGCTGACACATGCTTGGGTATCAAGTGTGTGCTATAGCACTTCACAGCTCATGGCAAATAAGAACCCCCAGATAGAGAGGCAACACATGCAGAAAGCAGGAATGAGATCAGGTGCTATCATGGGAGGGTAGTCACAGTAGCTGCACTAGCATAAGTGGCTGCAGAGCAAGGGCAGGTACATCCAGAAATGGTTGAAGTAGCATTTAGAGGATGTCTGATATAGCCAGCTCCTTGCAGAACTCAGATTCATTCCTACCCTCCTCATTTATCCAGCTCTCACACTGCAAGGGGATCATCCATTCTGTGTAAATAAGATACCCTCACTTCTCCAAAGAGGAAGTATAAGTCACAGAAACACAATGTCTGTAAACACTTCAGGCGAGAAGGTTTGTAAAACAAGCCATTCACAGTTACCATGTCCACCATAAGCCCCTATGAGTAAATGACCTTGACACTGTTTCACACACCCCCATGTCAGTGTCAGCTCAGATGCCACATTGACCTGTCTTAAATGTCTAAGTAATCCTCCTTCCCAGGTACTGTAACTCTGGCAGAAGTCATAGAGCCCTTTGGAAACAAAACAATAATTAGCAAATATTTTGTGGTGATATTGAGGACTTTGAGTCTCCCTTCCTCGATGCACCCTGGACTTGTGAACTAATTTAGATCTGGAAACTAGAAGGACATAGTTTTGTGTTTCAGTGGCGATGTCACATTCTTCGTTCCTATGATTAAAAAATACTATGGTCTACTGTCAATCTATTCCACCCCTAGGACTATCATGATTTCTTAGCCTGTTTCACAGATCTTTACAGTGGAGACACTCTGATAGCCATTCTGACCTTCATGCAAATTATCACAATTCTATCTGCCTTACATATGACAAGTGAGTATTGCCAACTGGCCTCTGAATTTCTGGAATCCACCATCCTCATTTATATTAAAGATTCTAGTTTCATGACAGCATTTCTCACCATCCTGGCCTGCAGCTAATAGTCACATTCAACCTTCTCAAAGATCCCTAGCTCTGACTGCTGTCTTCCCAATTGCATTCGAGGAGAAAGTGTGTGATTTAAAAGCTTCTGGGACACCTATAGGATAGTAGCTTCTCAGGTCTTTCCAAGTGAGTCCATTCTGACTTTCTTACCTCTTTAACTCTTCTGACATCTGCTTCAGTACTATACCTAATTTATCGTAGATAACCATCATGCCTAAGATTCGAAAAGTCATCATAGCAAACCATTAGGATCACCTGTTTGCTGAGACCCATGGGTGAGAACTGCCATGTCAATAAATTCTATTTCCTCTCTGAGGTCTAACATACTCAAGGTTTACTTATACACCTGTTCTACAAGTTCCTGCTAATGCATATAGCCAAAGCCTGCAATTCCTTTGATTGATAGGATAATTCCTCAAAGAGTAGTGACCTTATCTTGCTGAGTTTAATTGAAAAACTGTATGCTTGGTAATTTTACATAAGGAAATAAGAATTAATGTGAGCAGATCTCAAGGTGAATGAGTGTCATCTTATCAGTCACCTATCAGGATCAAAGCAAATATAGGCTCTCCAGGTTAAGGGAGGGTATACTATTTTAGTCTAAAGAAAGAGGCTGAATCTAATGTCCTAGAGTGTTCAGGAGAATTTGGATATTTTATCTTCTTGAGTTTGTTTTACAAATGTCCCCAATCCAATTAAAAGAGTCTTGCTGAATTTAATACAGGAGACCTGTCAAGCCTGTGAATTCAGTTTTTCTCTGCAGTTCCCTCACACCCCCACAAGGATCAAAGATAGCATAACCTATATTTTAAATGTTTTTCTTCCAATCACGGTAGAGTCTTTATTATAATTCTTTTATACTTGCTTATTGTTTGAATGCAGGAAATTCCACCAAATCTTCCCAGGGCATTTCCTGAGGTACTAGAGAGGTCTATAATTTCCCCCAAATCAAGTTTGACTCAGCTGAGCCAAGCTGTCATTTTAAATTCTCCTAATAATACCAAAAAATCATAGGTACAATTTCAATTAAGATAAAATTGGATTTTTTGTCAGTTTTATGGCCAAAGACCAACCCCCAAGAAAGAATTCTTCCCCTAATATTAAGATAAGAAGACAAATGAAAGCCCACATAGTATATATCTAAATATTTAAAAGTTATAAATCAAAATAACAAACTACATAAATTATATTTCATAGACTTCCTTGATAAATATATGTTTTAATGCCCAGCTAATTAATGGATAAGTTTAAAATTTTTGAAGTTCTCTGCATCTCTCACCACTAAAATATGGTGGCATGAGGAATATTCAACCCCAGACCCCTGCCTGCTCCATTCTGTTCACACCTATGGCAGTGTTGCAGAGTGAGAGCCCTTGCAGGCATGCATCTATAAAAACCCAAAGTGCTTCAGCACAGCATCTGCATCTTGACCATCTTAGTCTTTGACTTCTTCATATCAGACCACCAGAGGTGGTCTACCCATAGGAGGATATACTTAGTGGAGAGGACCATACAGGCCCTGAATTGAAACAGGGAATTCAAGACTTCCCATTAATAAGACAGTGGTCAAGAAAGTTGTGCAGACTCCCCTGAAGAGGAGCATAGCTGGAGGAAGTCCAGAATGTGCTCTCTAGAGACTAGGGCCTAGGCAGGGAGCCTCTCCTTCCCACATCTAAGGATGTTGTTGTTTGAGTATAGGAATCATGATTTACATATCTTGTATTCATGGATGCCTAAAATATGATGTAATACTTCAGTATGTACTTTTTTTTTTTTTTGCGGTACCGGGGATTGAACGCAGTGGCGTTCTACCTCCGCGCTACACCCCTGGCCCTATTTTTTTATGCTTTATTTTTGAAACCGGGTCTCATGAAGTTGCGGAGTGCCTCTCTAAGGAGAGAGAGAGAGAGAGAGAGAGAGAGAGAGAGAGAAAGAGAAAGAGAGACAGGGGAAGAGAGAGAGAGAGAGAGAGATCACGCGTGCGCGCATGCGCGCTGAGGTTGGCCGCAAACCCGGATGCTCCGGTCTCCGCCTCCCAAAGTACTGGGATTACAAGCGTGCGCCACCACACCCGGCCAGTATGTATTTTTTAAATGTGTGATAATGAAGGTAGTAAGCATACATAGCAATAAGAATGTTAGATAAGAATATATAAAAGGCTAGAAACTGGGAAATAGCAGATTTGGACTCTTGTATAGATGTTTCTAGTATTCTGCTTCTTTTATTAAATTAATTTGGGCCTCCAAAAGCCTTCCTATCTAAAGAAATGAAGATATTTGTTATAGCAATTTCTAAGGTCCTTTTCAGTTCTAAAAATCCATAACTTATTTCAACTCATCTCACACTGAAAAAGCAACTCAGAAACAATATTCTTTTTTAAGTCAAACTTTTTACTGTAGTAACAAATGTTTGACTTTCCTAACGTTTTTCCATTTAATTAACTGAATTTTTCTTTTTTGTTTTGTTCTTTTATTTATTTTAAAAGTTAATTTATTTATGCATTGCAATCATACATCATATTGAGGTTCAGTGTTATAAAAACATACATATATACATCTCTTGGTGTATTTCTCTTCACATCCCACCCTGTTCCCCCTCCTCTCTCCCTACACATATTAGTGAAATTGGTAGTAATGCCTTCACATTTTGTGTAGTATTATTTGAATTGTTCCTTCTTTAGTCCTCCCTTTTCCCCTCCCTAGATTCCTTCCCCAATTCCCTTCCTTGACTTTATAATTCTCTCTATGCATTAAAGACCCTTATGTTTCCTATTTTCTCTCTAGCTTCTACATATGAGAGAAAACATACAACCCTTGACTATCTGAGACTGGGTTCTCTCACTTCGCATAATATTCTCTAGCTCAGCCACGCAGTATGGCCCACACCTGTAATCTCAGTACTTGGAAGACTGAAACAGGGATTTCAGGTTTGAAGACAGCCTCAGCAATTTAGCAAGACTCTCAGGAACCTAGTGAAACCCTGCTTTTAATACAAAAAAAAATGATAAAAGGGGATGGGGATAGAGCTCAGAGGTAGATTATGCACCTAGGTTCAATTCTCAGTATCACCCAAATAATAATAATCATCTCTAGTTCCATCCAGTTCCCTACGAATGACATAATCGTGTTCTTTATGGCTGAATAGAATTCCATTGTGTATATATACCACAGTTTCTTTATCCATTCATATCTGTTGATGGACACCTAGGTTGGTTACATAATTTGGCTCTTGTGGATTGTGCTGCTATGAACATGGATGTACATATATCACTATAATATTCTTTTTACATAAAGGCAATTATAATATAAAGCCTATAAAATAAATCTCAAAATTAATAAGTATGCTTTTATTAGGGTTGTGTGGATATGTTTCCTAAGTAAGCCTTAGGATTCACTTGAAATAATATGCCATCTGAGAATGAACAAAATTTAAGTAATGAAATGCTACTTGTAAAAAATAATTTACAGTTATGAATTTAATTCTTACCAGAAACTAAGACATGAAGTCTCTTAAAAATTGAGATGTCCCTGTAGAACCATTCAAGGAACAGAAAGGCAAGTAACTCTTAATGACCAATCCAGGCAATGGCAACCAGAGAAGCATGATAGGACTTGCCATATTAATAAAATGGTTGCTTTTCTAAACACGACTCAAAGATTCCTAGGAGAACCCCAGTGGACAAAAATAACTAAAGGTCCAAAATATTTAAATTTTTGTTTTGGACAGACCTAGGATTACCAGCTTTTCATTTTTTTAATGTTTTTATTGGTGCATTGTAGTCTCACATCACAATGAGTATCAGTTTGGTGTTAACATACATGCACACAGCTCTTGGTGTACCTCCCCCCTGCCTCCCCCCACACATGTAGCACTGAAAATGATGTTGGTATAATCTCATATGTACACATGGTTTATGACAGTAATTCCATAGATTCACTACTTTCTTTCCCTCCCCCTTCCCTTGTACCCCTTCCCTTGTACCACTGAGGGTTTTCCGTTGTCATTGGAGTCCCTTTTGTGTCCCCACTACTCCCTAAGTTGCGCATATTAATGAAAACATATGTCCCTTCTTTTTTTGTGATTGGCTAATCTCACTTAACATAATCCTCTCCAGATCTTTCCATTTTGTTGCGAATGCTGTTATTTTGTTCTTCTTTATTGTTGAGTAGAATTCCATTATGTGTATTTCCCATAATTTTGTAATCCATTCATCTGTTGATGGACATCTAGGTTGGTTCCATAATTTGGCCACTGTGAATTGTGCTGCTATGAACATGGGTATGCATATATTACTGTTGTTTTCTAGTTTCAATCCCTTTGGTATGATACCCAATAGTGGTATAGCCGGATCATATGGTGGATCCATTCCCAGTTTTC
>PVJS01008035.1:0-54285 GCA_004027185.1 Glis glis | reverse complement strand
CAAATAAACTATTGGTACCCTTTGGAATATTACGAGCTGATGTATTAAATTTAGAATCTCTGCATAATGGGCCCATATCAATAAATTCAGCCTGGTCTAATTGTATATTATTTCCACCATTATCCCACACCCTTAAAATCCATTCCCATACATATTCCCCAGACCTCTGTTTATATGAATTAGAAATTTCAATAAGTTCCTTTGGGGTATAGCGTTCTTCCTCATGGGTCACAATCTGTACCTCACCTCTAGGGGCCCGCTTAGACTTGCTCCTAGTTATGGGCCTAGAGGCAAAAGTGGGTGGGGTGGGAGGGGTGGGTGGGTCCTGAAGGGTATCAGCATTACCTTGCTCTGTTGTCCTAGGAAATGCTGGAATATTTCCCCCAAGGGAGGGTGGAGAAGCCAATTCTGTAGAGGGTGGGGAATCCTCATCTTCTGGCAGGATTAACCCCTCAGAATGTTCAGATTCTATGTCCCCAGCCTCTTCAGAGTCCCCCCAGATATCTCCGTTCCATTTTACAGGATCCCATGGTTTTCCTATCAGAGCCCTTACCTTAACTACAGACACCTTTCTAGGCTGAGAATGCATTTTGCGTTGTAAGTCAGCCAATCTCAGGATGAGGGCCTGTGTTTGATTTTCTGCGATTTCTGTTCTCTGGCTACAGGAGATAAGATTCTCCTTTAATGCGCACTGACTAGCGGTGAGATCTGCTATGCGGTTTTGGAGCTTATCCTTTTCTCACTCTAATTTATCCAATGATGCCAGGAGCAACCAGCCAACATCAGTATATTCCTTAGTATTAAGGAAATGTTCAAAAGTACGATATATAGAGTCACTAAACTGTTTACCCCTCACAAGAGGAGAGTTAGGGTAATCAAAAGGATCCACCCTTTGTATAGCTTTAAATAGTTCACACCATGGGGTATCACCTCCCCTACTAACTGAAGGACGGCCTTCACTCACTTTAGGCCTAATCAAATCTGAGAGCCAGCTCAGGAAGCCAGAAAATCAACTAAGAAAATACATTCTTGCAATTCTCTTATTCTAGAACCACTCCTGGTACCAAAATCTGTATTGGACAGGGTTCTCTAGATTAACAGAATACACAGAATGAGTATATTTAAAAAAGGGATTTATCAGATGGGCTTACAGTTGCAGCAATGTAGTCCCGGGTTCTGACTGCACGTGGAGGGTCAGAGGAACCAGTAGCTGGTCGAACGGTCTAAGAGCTGGAGTCTTAGGATCGGAGCAACCACTAATTCAGTCCCAGTCCAAGATGTGAAGATCAGAAAGCTTTTTCGGAGAAACGATGGTGGAGTTTCAGTTCCAAGAGCAGGAGGCCGAGAAGATCAAGCTCTTTGGAGAAAGGCGGAGCCGGCGGCTGAGGATCTCAGGCGAGAGCAGATGTGCTTTCCTCGGAACGAGTCGCACACAATCTATGCGGCTTCTACCTCTTTTATCTAAGTCCCCACCTATCAGAATCCTGCTGCCTACATTCAGGGCAGGGCTTTCTGTTTAATCTGCTGTTATACACCCAAAATCACATAATCTTGGGTGTGTCATGATCAGGTCAAGTTGACAACCTAGTTTAACTATCACAGTTGCTGTCATAAAATATCAGACTGGGGGGCTTAAAAACAGAAATTAAGTGTCCCCTATTCCACAGGCTAGAAGTCCAAGATCAAGGTGTTTGCAGGCTGGATTCCTTTTAAGGGTTATAAGGGAATGATCTTTTCAAGTCTCTCTCCTTGGCTTTCTTATGTCTTTTTGCATTATGCATTTGTGTCTCTGTTCTAATTTCTTCCTTATGAGGACATCAATCACACTGGATTAGTGCCCACCTTAGTGACTTTATCTCAAGTTAACTAATTGCATCTGCAGTGACCCTATTTCCAAGTAAGTTCACACTCTGAGGTAAAAGGGGTTAGGATTTAAGCATGTAAATTTTGGGGATGACAAAATTAAGCCATTACAGGTAACAATTCAGCAAATTACCTGTGAGGAAGAAGTAAGGCAGTGATATGCCATGAAAGCAGTAGAGCTTGGACACCTAATTACTGTAAGTCTCCCTTCCAAGATACACATGTGAATCACCTGTGTGCACAAAAGGTTGCAAGTTTATGAAGTGTTGTTTAACCAGCTCATTTATAGGAACTAAAATAAATATGAGTAAATTTTTCCAAATACAAGCACATTTGTTTTAAATTTTCATATAATTGCAGACCATGGAATGATATGACATATAGGAATTGGCTGACACAAAAGTTTCTCCTATTCTATATCATGATAAAATGTGTCTATATAACTTCCTGCCTCTTAGTACTTTAGTTACAAGTTTAAAATAATAAACTTTGAAGGTATTATTTGATTAGCTTTTAAGTTTTTTATAATGTATTTTATAGTGGTTGTGCTACATTCTAGAGTTTTAAAATAGTTTAAAGAACTATGAATTATTGCATTATACAAAGTGGAAAAGATTTTGAAAAGTGGTTATTTAGAACATATTTTCTGAATCTTTCACAAATTGTTTTATCTTAAAACAGCTGGGTATTACTTAATATGTAAGAATGTTTATTAAATTATTACTTTAAAGTTAATTTGTTCATGATTATTTTAGATTTCTACCCACCTTTCAATTTTTTAATATAGAAAATATCTTTTTCTAACAAAAGTTTATAAAATCTCCTTTAGCTTGATAAAAAGCAGTTTTAAAATGAAGATTGGCAGTTCAAAAATTACAACTTTTTACATCCTAAATATGAATAAATGGTTTCTAATTTTATAAAGCGGGAAGAAGACATTTATGTAACCTTTATATGTTTTCCTGCTGTAGAAGCATCTCTGATTAGATTTTACTAATCAGAACTATCTATTTTTCTTGAGAAATCTCATATAATATCATTTGACCTTCCCCATAAATTGCAGGCACTTAGCTAAAATCTATAGCACTTCATCTCTACTGACTGCCAAATTTGCTATCATACCATATGTCCAACATACAATTTGCATTTGAATTGGGAAATGTAAATGATGTTTTAATGATTTCATGCAAAGAATATGATATATGGCAAAAATAAAAAACAATACACACTCTGTAGTCTTTTCAATTATGATATTCTTTCAGTCATGCCTCTTGGACAAAGGAAGGCTATATCCTCTAGAGCTATTAATGCATAATTTAAAATAAATATTAGATTTAGAAAGAATTAGAATTATGCCATAATATTTTTATGAGAGATCAGTTGTAAAGCTCTATTAAATTGAGCATTGAGTACCCATTTTCTCTAAGATGAATATTATGATTAGGTTATAACTAAAATTCTATTTGGTGATTTGATGCTTCACACTCAAAAAATTGACAACACATACTCAAGGTACTTTTGAAAGAGGAAACATATTGTATTAATACTCACATACTACATATTTACCAAAATCTCCAACACATCTCAGAAAGATACTCAAGCAACCCTGAATATGAGTTATTTTTCTGTTAAAGTGAGAAATATTCCTTGAGATAATAAAATGTTGATAATTCGGTTATTTTAAATAAGTATCTTAGTGATACTTGTAATTTTATACCTTATTTTAAAGTGTAATTAGATAGGTAGATAGGTAGGTAGGTAGAAAGATGGCTTATATGTTAAACTCTAGCTGAAATTAAAAGGCATTGAACACTAAAACAAATGCCATGACTCATAAACATTTCCAGAAATTAAACAGAAATATATTGTAGGTCAGCATAAAACAGACCCAGCATAGCAATAGATAAATATAAAGGAAGAAAAACCTAAGAAATAATATTTGAGGTATACTTATATAAGCTCTCTTCTTTAATATAATAAACATTATAATAAACATTATGAATTCCTATAGATTACATCATCAAAATAAATAGTGAGATAGTTGTAAAATTTATGCTATCCTGAAAGAACATGCATTCTTAGAGCTAACATTTTACTATTCATTTTCATTGAGACCAAACATAGCTGATATAAATACAGACTTTCACAGATCATGGTAACTTTTTTCTCCAGATAAAATAAAAATAGTTATGTTTATCTGTATTATGTGTTAATAACTAGAACCTTGAAATATCCAAAGCTTTCACTGAATTTTAAATTAGTGTCATACTATCTTCAACTGCATATTTACAGAAATAGCCTTAGAATCACATAATTTTAAACTTAAAATGTGCTGTAGCAATAATCTGGTTAGGTCTTCTCCCTATGAAAGTGGAAGTTGAAGGGCACCAAGATTAAGTGGCATGCCTCTAGTTTCACAGAGGTCCAAAAGAAATTGAGACCTAGGCCATCTAGTTAACAAGCAAAGATGCATTTTCTTTTCTTCTTTTTTAAATATACTTTTTACTGGTTCATTATAGTCTCAAATCGTAATGAAGTTCAGAGTGATAGGAGCATACATGCACACAGCACTTGGTGAGCTTCCCCCAGATCCCACCACACTCCGTCCCCTTCCCCATACATGATATTGAGATTGGTATCAATAATTTCATATATGTACATAGCATCAGTGTAAGTGTTTCCTCCATCAAGACTCCCTTTCCCCCCTCACCATCCTCCCCTCCATCATTCCAGTGGGGTTTCTCCTCCGTTATCTGGAGTCCCTCTTGTATCCCAATTTCTCCCTTGCTTCCGCGTATGAGAGAAAACGTATGACCCTTCACTTACTGTGAATGGCTAAACTTACTCAGCATAATATGCTTTTAATAATCATACCCTTGTGTTTAAAACCAAAAAAGTCCTGAGTAATTATGAGTCTTTGCCTTTTCAGACACCAGAAAGAAGAAAACATCTTGTTGACCCAATGACAACCAGTACTTGTATTTGAAAATACAACACAATAGAGAAAATAACTTTAACACCAATTATAAGTAATTTCATAATATTCTTGTAACAACCCTGAAAATGTCTCTTCTTTTCTTGGGGGGGGGGACTGTGGATTGAAGCCAGGGGCATTACCTCCATGCCACACCCCCAGCCTTATTTTATTTATTTTTTATTCTTTTGAAATAGGGTCTTGCTAAGTTGCTGAAAAGCCTCTCTAAGTTGCTGAGGCTGATCTCACACCTTTGATACTCCTGTCTCAGTCTCCCAAGCACTGGGATTACAGGCATGCACCACCACACCCAGCTTGAAAATATGTTCTCTCGAGAAAAAATATAATTTAGTGAAAGAGGCACAAAAATATAAAATAACAAGAAAGCATTAATATAAGGAAATTTGGGGGTGAGAAGGTAAATGTCAAGTATAAAAAGAATGAGTCAATAGTTGGTCTTAAGATTTCAAATTGCACAACTGGAGTTCCATTACCTACAGATGACTTTGAGAGTCTCAATGTCAAAATGCCTTAGTCCAGAGGCAGCTAAACAGTTCTAATGGAGGAAATGATGTCCAAATCGTCCCTCTGCAGCAGGGGCAATGGCAGAAATGTGCATCTCAGCCTTGCAAGTCAAACTGCATCAATACATTTTGTTAAAATATCTTAAATTAACAGTAGCTTGGGGGAAGGAGCCCAATGCTGCGTGGATAGATGCTGAACCTGCATCACAGAGAAGCTTGCGCTGTGCTGCTCCTGCCCCATACATGACTTGATAACTAAGTTCAGATGTTCTCATCCATGAGTATGACCTTTCTGCTGAGATTTAAAATAGAAAGTAAAACACTCAGTAAATGCTCCAGCTTAATCAGTCATACTTTGGAAAGCTAGCCAATATGCGTACCCATCATCCATCTGGGCAAAGGGCTTTTCAGCTTTTAGACATTAAATGAGCAAAGCTCTTTCCAGACTAATGGTGGCTCTAATTTCTCTATTAGATGGACTAGGATATTAAGGAGGCAAATCTTTGTTATTATGCTCCCATAGAACAAACTCCCCCAAAGCAGGGATGAATGTAATAGCTGATAAAACCTTGAAAAATGCAAGGTTAAAATTGTGTTTATCTGCACCAAGCCATCTGTATCCCTGAACAGCATAAACAGGAAGGATTTGTTCCTTAAGCATTATTAGTTTTGCTAAAAATTGTCCTTGTTTTTTGCTAGCCCAAGGAAATAAATGGCATTGTAAAAATGAAACCACACTTATTATAACCTAACCTATGGGCCACTTTTTCAAACACAATTTGGTCATTTGACATCATATTCTTCCCAGTGAGAATAAATAGAAATATGTGGGCTTTTCTCTACTCAACTTTAACTTGTCCTTTATGTCTGCTTTCCCTTCACATTCTTTTTTTATCAGGTCATTCAAAATATAATTGGATTATATTTGAAAATCTCGCTCCCAATTTCTCCTGAACTTACTTGTCAAATTTAATGTTTTGCTGTTTTATTAAGCTATTATGTTGGAAGTTAAGATGGTGTTTTCCCTTGTGAGGTACTGACTAAAAATGGTTGAGGGGGCTCCTCTATTAATACACTTAATAGAGTATTAAGTGTCTTAATACTCTACTTTTTTGTGTTAGTGCTGATTATGCATTTGTGTTTCACTGTATGCAAATTCCACAAGCTGTATAATTAGGATTGTTTCTTCTGGAAAGTTTATATTTCAATAAAAGTCATCCCAAATGGTCTATTTAATAAAGATTTCTAATGTCCAGAACATTGTTTCAATAAAATGTGTCATAATATGGTTAAAGGCATGCTTTTAGGATGTCAGAGATATTTAACTACTTCTATGATTTCCTTTTAAAGAAATTTCAAGGTACTACACTGTTTTAACCATCTCCAACTAAGTAAACAAGCTAGAATAAGAAAATCTATTTTAAACGAGGATTTTTACTTTTTCAAATAAGCTGTCACAATGTATTCTGGGAATTGTGAGTACATACAAGTAACTACACTTCTGGAAATTATGAGAGGACAAATATAAAACTTTTTCATATCCTAAGAATGTTTATACATTGATAAGAACACTTAAAAATAGCACCACCGAAGAGCATATCTAGCTTGGTTATGGAGCATACCTGCTATAATCAGAGTTAGTGGTATATTGTGTAAAAAAAATAGTTTTCAACCTTTGGTAAGAGGAGAAATCCTGAAAGGCACAATCCCAGAGTGCTTTTACATTGACTAAGAACAAGACAGCACTCAACATTGTCATGCTGTTTGAAAAGTAGCAAATTCCTTATTAGCTACACTGTGGCATTATTAAAAATGAACTTATCCAAATTCTCCATCCCACTGTTAATGTGACAGAATATCTGGGTTGCATGCATATAATCCTTTAATCCCAGTACTTGGCAGGTTGAAATAGGAAGATAGCAGGTTCAAGACCAGCCTCAGCAACTTAGCAAGACCCTGTTTCAAAATAAAATAGGGCTGGGGATGAAGCTCAGAGGTAGAATACCTCTGGATTCAATCCCCAATACCACAAAATAATAACAATAATAAGAAGAAGAATAAAACAAACAAAAGAGAATATAATTTTCTTCATTTATTTAAGTTCAAGGATACATGAACATTTGGTTTCAGAATGTTAAATAATTTTACTATGTAATTTAGAACACTTATATTGGAACAAATAGAGATATAATATGGGATAGAATTTAAAATCTGCACTAGCTTTTTATAGTCTTATTAATATATAGGTGCTATAAAACAAAATTCACATATTTAAAATATGCAATTTGATATAGACATATGAATTCACTCATGAAACTCTCCCCACAATCAAGAAAATAAACATTTCAATCAACCTAAAGTTTATTTTTCCTGTTTGTAATAAATCTCACCATCTTCACATCACCTCCAGGCAACAAATGACCTACTTCTATAACAAAAGATTAATTTTTATTTCTAAAATTTTATTTAAAAGGAAATAGAGTATTATTTTTTTCATGTAGCCTTCACACTCATCAAAATTATTTTGAGATTTAGCCATTGTGTTAGCTTTTCATCCCTGGGACCAAAATATCTCACATGAATAACTTAAAGGAGGAATGGTTCATTTGGCTCACAGTTTTTGATGTTCAGTCAGCTGACCCCAAGCCAGAAACATCTTGGTGGCAGGGCATGGCAGAGAAAAGCTGTTCAGCTCAAGGCAGCCAGGAAGCAGAGCAGAGAGGGTGGGGAAGGAGCTTGGGACAGTCTTCAAGGCCACGCCCCCAGTGACCCACCTCCTCCAGCCATGCCCTGCCTAGGAGCCTTGCTGCATTGAGAACCAGGCTTTCTACACTTGAGCTTTTGAGGGAATATTCCAGACACAAAAGATAATAGCCATATTATTGCATAGGTCAATATTTTGGACTTTTTATTGAGTAATAGTTTATTATATGTGTACATAAGTTTTCTTTATCTGTCCATGGACATTTGGAGCTTTCCAGTATTTTGGTAATTGAAAATAAAGGCATTTGTTTACAGGTCTTTATGTGAACATTATATTTGATCAATGATTAGAATAAAAAAGATTAAAAACTGATAGAATGGATGCTAGTACCCTGGAAGTAGAGAGTATGCAATTTTATTAATTAATTAATTTATTTATTTATTTTGCAGTGCTGGGGATTGAACCCAGGGGCGTTTTACCTCCAAGCTACACCACCAGACCTATTTTTTATTCTTTATTTTGAAACAGGGTCTCGCTAAGTTGCAGAGGGCCTCACTAAGTAGTTGAGACTAGCTGTGAACCTGCGATCCTCCTGTCTCAGCCTCCCAAGTACTGGGATTACAAGCGTGCGCCACCACGCCCTGCTCGATAGTAAGCAATTTTATTTAGGGCATATGAAATTAGGAAAAGATGGCCAAGATTAGTTTAATAATATTTTCTGCTGAAATAATATTAGGTGTAAGGCAACTCAGTATCTTAGTAGTGTAAGATAAATGTTTTCTTCCCTCATGAAAAAAAGAAAGAAAGAAAATTGATGGGCAGATATTTGACAGTAGTTCAATTGATATCCCCTAGACTTGCTGCACTGAGCTGCACTCTGCAGGTCGGGTTCAATGGGGTTACAACTTCATTCTTCTACTGGAAACTTGCCAGAGCATGCTTTTCTCTTAATGAAGACCAACACTCCAACAGCCCAAGCATATCCATGCAAGCACGTGGTTTGCACATATTTGATTATAGTGATGTCCACTGAGCAAGAGGAAGACAGATGAACAAATCTAAATTGAGTGGGTCACATGGCAAAGGTACCATAGAATAATACTACTAAGTGAAGCAATAAGTAAAGCAGAAGAGTAATCTAATCTATCAAAGGAGTTTGGATAAAAAAAGCAGGTTCTTTTAGCCTTAACAAGCCAGTGTAGATATTTTGCATAATGGTCTAAGTACTTCAAGCAGGGAAGGGCTATGATCTGATTAGTGTTTTCAAAGATGGCTCAGACTGCCAGGTGCAAAATGGATTGCATCAGGGTAATGTATCAGGTAGTTAGACCAATTAGGAAGTGATTGCAGGAGTCCAGGTTAGAGCCCGGTGACTTGGTGTGGAGAGCAGTTCTGGTTGCTCACCTTTTGCCCCCAATTCTATTTGCCACCCTGATCTGCCCTACACTGTGACCTAGGATGTGGACCCTACAGATTGCATCACTAACTTACTTCACCAGTTGTTTTCTCCCAGTTACACTTGATCGAAGCCTCCATGTTAAAGGGGAACAGTAAGGATAGTATGTCCCTCTGCTCCTCTCTGCTTATGTACAGGGGTTCTAGATGTGGCTACTGCAGTCCCTGCGTGGCATCCATCCTTTCTTTCCAGCTTTCATGGTGTTCCACAGTATTTCTTCCTCTTGATAATTGAAGTCCTAGGATGTGTTGCTGTTGTTGTTATTGTTGTTTAGTGCATTATAATCACACATCATATTGAAGTGAAGTTCAGAGTGACAGAGACATACATGCAGACAGCACTTGGTGAGCTTCCACCGAGCTCCGACCCCGCTTCCTTCCCTTCCCATATACACATGATACTGAGATTGGTATTGGTGATTTTGTAGTATATCATGTCAATTGAAGTGTTTCCTTCATCAGATCTCCCTCTCCCCACCCACCTCCCTCCCTTAGACCCCCTCCATCACTCCACTGGGGTTTTCCTCTTTTGTCTGGAGTCCATTTTGTATCCTAATTTCCCCCTAGCTTCCACATATGAGGGCAAACATATGCCCCTTCATTTTTTGTGTCTGGCTGATCTCACTTAGCATAACATTCTCTAGTTCCATCCATTTTCCTGTAAATTGCATAATTTTGTTCTTCTTTATGGCTGAGTATAATTCCATTGTGTATATATCCCACAATTTCATAATCCATTCATCTGTTGATATACAACTAGGATGGTTCCATAATTTGGCTACTGTGAATTTTGTTGCTATAAACAAATATGCATATATCACTATAATATTCAAGTTTTGATCCCTTTGAATTGATACCAGGACATAATGTGTTATGTCATATCCAAGGAGTGGTATAGCTGGATCATATGGTAGTTCCATTTCCAGTCTTCCAAGGAACCTCCACATTGATCTCCAAAGTGGTGGAACTAATTCGCAATTCCACCAACAACATAAAAAATAAATCCTTTTTGAACTGCTAACAGTTATCTCAGGCTAAATGCTACAGCCACAAGCACTCACAAGTTTTCTGGGGCTCTGAAATTGTTGTTCTATTCTCTCAATTTTCACTTGTTTAAGTGGATATCTCTTCCTTTTCAGGATCCTGACTGGTAAGGTTTAATTATGAAAGTAAAAAACATGAACTCATTTGTTATATTTAGGGGTAGAACTGAAATAATTTACAGATTCTTTGGAAGTTAGGAAATGAGAATGAAATGAGAATGAATAAGGATTAAAGATAATTCCAAGAGTTTGGCTTAAACTTTTGAATAGATGGTGATGACATTTAATGACATGGTATATGCTGTGAAAAGAGAAATTACTGCCAAAAATATTTCAGATACTTACTAGACATCCATAATTCAATATCAAAAAGCCACTGATACATGAATTTGCAGTGAATCATTGGTAGAGCAATAGCATTTAAAGCCATGGATCTATATAATCCTGGTTGAAAGATAGATAAAACCTCAGAGAGAAATCTGGACCATTTTAATATATGAAGGAGAAGGAGGAGAAACTAGCAATAGAATCTGAAAAGCAGATGTTTATAAAATAATCAGAAAAGCAAAATATTACGGTGTCATTGTAGATGAGCAGAGAAAAGTATATCAAGGTGTTAACCTAAATGACACAGAGAAAGATTCTCCAAAGAATAATATTTATTTGGTAGCAGCCGAGCACTGCAATAGGAATACCTGTACCATAGTAAGCCAGGGGTATATTCAAGCAGGTTAAGGCAAAGGGAGTTTATTTATTTATTTATTTATTTATTTATTTATTTATGTATTTATTTATTTTTACTGTACTGGAGTTTGAACTCCGGGTTGCTCTACTATTGAGATACATCCCCAGTCCTTTTTATCTTGTGACAAAGGATCTCACAAAGTTACCCAGGCTGGCCTTGAACTTGAGATTCTTCTGCTTCAGCCTCCCAAGTACCTTGGATTACAGTTTTCAAAGGCAAAAGGGGGAAAATTATGAAAGCTACTTGGATATAAATTTGCTGATCTTGGAGAACCTGTGTAGGGGTTGGCATCAGCTCACTGGTGGAGGTGCTGCGGCTGGGCCAGTGTTCTGTCAGACCATCTAGTTTAAATTGTTGCAGTCTTGAAGACTGTCCATAAGCTTCGTTACAGAAATCACTATCTACGGTAAACATGTGCAACATGCTAAAAGGAAAAGGTATCTCTTGTGAGACTTTAAAAAAAATCTTTAAAACAGTATTTATCTCAAGATAGGCAAATGTGAGCCTTCTCTTCTCATTACTTCTGAGCTCAGATTTTGTTTAGGTCTAACAAGAACAATATCATCTTGGTATCAGCAACTTTCACAAAGAAGAGTTGGTCAAGTATGTATGCTGAGATAATATGAAGTACAGAAAAAGAAAACTGAGTTAGGGAAGGTGAGTTCATTGACAACCTTAAGATCAGTCTTATTTGGTATTAGGGGACTAAATCTGAGAATGTAGTGGATACGAAACATATAGGTAAAGAAGAGATGTAGGATATATTCAGTATGGATATATTTAAGAATTTTTGTTCTGAAATGAACACAGAAAGATAAACTATTGTGAGAGATTTGTATTTATCTTTTCATTTTGTTTATTTGTTAAATATGGCAGATGCCAAAACATATATGTAAACTGGAGTATAAGTTTCAGAATGAAGCAAGAAATCTAATGGCATCTGATAGGATAATGTTATTATAAGCAAAATTCAAGTAAATGATTGGTCTTTAATAGAATAGAAATGTTTATTATTAGTAGGGATGAGAAGACTAAGATTATGAAAACAGATGCATACAAGTCATTAGTTTCAGTGGTAGGAAGATAAAAACATAACTATGTATGTGTCTCCATTTAACATAGAAAAGAATAAAAATGCAAGTTTAGAGAGGGGTTTAAGGAAGGAAATATAAGAGGTTTAGAAAGAGAAAAATGGAGTGATTTTATGTTTTTACCTTCAAACTGAGTCTCTAGAGCTATAAAATAGGCATTTTCCTTTTTGAAGTAATGAGGAATAAATCACTGACAATTTTTAGAAGTAATAAAGTAGAAAGTTAGGGTGACTTAAAACCCAGCTCAATGGCAAACAACATAACCATTTTCAGCCCAAACATTTCCATCTATGAGAAACAAACTAATTTTCATCCTATATTCATTGTGAAGATTAATCAAGATTGGATATACACATAGATGTTCTATCATAACTCCTCAGAATTTATATGCTGAAATTCTATGTTCTTTTTTGAAAATCAGAATCATATGAGTGATTTTGAAAATATTGAGTCATTGACTTTTTTGAAGTTTATTTTTTTTTTTACCAGTGATAAGTTCAAAAGTAAAGGAGTGCATCGTGGAAGGCTGGGGGTCTGATGATCTAAGGGAAAGTGTTAACATTCATGCTGGTGTGATCTTCTCAGAGAGTGCCCTGGAAATGAGCAAAGAAAGTATTCCTCTCCTTCTCTTTCTCAGTTTTGATTCGCCTTCCCTTCTCCCCTCATAGTTATTTGTTTTTCCTTTTTTTTCTGCTGAATTTTCCATATGCTGTTTCTCCTTCCAGATCACTGAAGTGGTTGAGTGTGTGTGCAATAGCAGAAACTACTTCTGTGGCTTCCCCAAGCTCTAGCTCTCAGTGTCTCTCTAGGGCTGCTACTATAGTAGAAAGGGACTGCAACTGGAGTCACCTCTGGACTTCTCGATTGGCTTCCCCACAACCTGAGGGCACCCATGACCTCAGAGAGCAATGAGAATAGTATTAAGGACCAATGAGACTGTAAGACCTGTGAAACAAGAAATTGGTCCAAATCCTTCATTTTCTTGCTGTTCAGCACAATTCCCTGTTTTCTACTCTGCTGAAGGCCCCATCAGTTTGAGTAATGAGCCTAAAAACCAATGCAAGATTAATTA
Organism: Glis glis; assembly: GCA_004027185.1. NCBI lineage: Eukaryota > Metazoa > Chordata > Mammalia > Rodentia > Gliridae > Glis > Glis glis. The sequence goes on along the minus strand of PVJS01008035.1, from coordinate 40,814 downwards.
CTCTAAGCCAAGTGTATTTTAGGTTGGGAGCAGCTTTGGATGGATTAACTACCAGTTTTATAATAGGTGGCACAGAGCATTGGAGAATGTGGAAAGTAATACTTATACTAATAGCATTTCTTGATAATAAAAATACAAATATCCATAATATTAACATATATATATGAATGATCATCTAATAAGAAGCCTAGACTTGGAAAAATCACAGGACCACAGAGTTTATTAAATGTTGGATCCAGGGCTCAAATTCATTTTTTTTCACCTTTAGCCCAGAGAACTAAGTTTCTTACTCTTCACCTACTAACTGACCTCAAAAAAATTCTAGGTAAAAAATAGGAAAAGCTCTGAGATTATATTAGAGAGAACCTCTTTTATTTTCACATGCAAGTCAAAACCAAAACTCAATCATTACAAATGTTCCATAGAATTTGTGGAATGAATATTGATAAATTAACAAGAATTTTATAATTTGTTGAAAGGGAGTTGGGAGAGATTATGTTTTTTAAATAATATGCTATGGATAAATGATCTTTAATCATCCATGGTGAGTTAGTTTGGCTACAAGCACTTGCATGTTCTAATTTGTAAAAATTATCACGTCTTCTTCTGGAGGCAAAATGGTTTATGTGTCTCTCCCTCCTTTTCCCTGCTCATAATGAAAGAAAATTCTTCGGCGCACTCAGAGTCTTTTGTCTTATTGATTGTTACACACTACAGCGCAGTGCCTAATATGAATTAAGCACAGGCTGCTAAATTCTCAATTAATGCTCTACCAAGCTAACTAAGCCAGAGCCTTTAAATACAGTACATAGAAATTGACGAGGTTATAGTGCTGTGTTTGCTCAACAGGTGGTTCTTCTCCACAGTTAGTGAAGGGTTTTATAGGAAATTAAAGAAGCCATGATATAATTGCTTGTTAGAAAAATAAATTCACCACTTACTCCTCACGCCAAGAGTCGGAAACACAATTGCCAAAATAACACTGATAGTAAAAAGTCCAGTAATGACATTTTCTATCATGTTTAAGAAAAGTGCTTATTTCTGTGTTGAAATATATGTGTATGTTTGAGTAATTAAATTTTTACTTTTAGAGGAACCTTGATTTTACTTAATCTGTAATTTTCTGATACATTTACCCAGGTTTAATAACTTGTTTAAGCTACTTTTTGCATAAAAATATGATATATTTGTATTTCGTGAAAATTGAAATACCTCTTGTCAAACACAGTGCAATTTTGTATTTCAGGAGAGTAATGAAATTATTCATGGAATTATTCAAAACCTTTTCTTATTTGTTTTTATAAGAAACACACAATGCTTACTATATGCAGACAATATTCTAAATATATGTACTAATATTAAATTACTTATTCTGTCTTAAGTAGGGCCCTCAAAACAGCAGATTTTATAATGGAATTGGATGTAAAAGGCATATATTATGGTAAATGCCTGTGTAGAATAAAGATGAGAAAGCAGCAATACTCAAGGGAAGCTCTGAAGCCGGGCGTGGTGGCGCACGCTTGTAATTCCAGTACTTTGGGAGGCGGAGACCGGAGGATCCGGGTTCGCGGCCAGCCTCAGCTCTCTCTCTCTCTCTCTCTCTCTCTCCTTAGTGAGGCCCTCTGCAACTTCATGAGACCTGGTTTCAAAAATAAAGCATAAAAAAATAGGGCCGGGGGCGTAGCGCGGAGGTAGAACGCCCCTGCGTTTAATCCCCGGTACTGCAAAAAAAAAAAAAAAAAAAAGGAAGGGAAGCTCTGAGACCCAAGAGCAGGTATGACATCCATTAAAGAAAAAGGAAGGGTGGTTGGGCAGGAAGAGTAGCAAATTGCAGTCCAGCTCTCAAGAAACATTCAGCGAGATCACTAGGGAGTCTCTGAGCCAGATTTGTCAGTCAAGTCTGTGATGCAACAGAAATGGCTGCATGAGATGACTTTGGCCATTGTCTGCCACTGGCCGGATGCATACTGGTAGAAGCACAGCTTCAGTGCAGAAACAGTGATGGATCCAGAGGGTAGCAGCTGAGGACATCAATTAGGTCTGCTGCTTCTTGCAGTCAGTTTTAGTGAAATGGATCTGAGTACTGAAACTCTATTTCTGTACAACCATTTGAGTGATGCTTTATCATAATTGCATTTTACATATGGAAAAAGGAAAAGAGGGATTACATAAACTGCTCAAGGCCACATTTTAATATCTAATAAAACTATGTGAATTTCCTTTGTTGTGTGATTATTTTCATTATTTTCTGACAAGATTTCACATATCAACATATCAATTTTGTTTAGGAAATTAGAAAATTACAATGAAATCAGCAGGTGGCTCTATATTGTAGATGTTAATATTTAGATGATATTTGGCCTCCACATGATCTGTTTTTAAGCTCCACCTCAGTAGAAATTGCACTCAGCAGCAAGGTCTCAGGAAGGCTGTAAAGTGGATGGGAATATTAGAGAGTGTCTGAAGTAGTAAATAAAAATTTGAATAAAATCCAGAGAGATTAGAATTCACTTTGTTGTTGATTTTCATCCACCCTTTTATCAAGGTAATAATGCCAATTCATTAGGCAATAGAAGAGTTCCAATCCTTTGAGATCTTTACTTATATTAAGGGTAAGAGATTCCCATAGTTGCTAAAATAAACAAATTATACCATCTCTTCAGGCCAATATCCTGTGGTATAAATGTTTATTTTTATTGCCTCCAAATAGTATCTCCCTGAAACCCTCAAAATCTGCTAGTACACTTTGCCACAGGAAAACACAATAGCTGACATGCTATGCACTGTAGCAAATTATCACACAGAGCTCCAATTTCCTGGTGAACATTTGTCTTCACGCTCTGGGTCTTCAGTCCTTCATCTCTATACAAAGGGAATTGGACTCTGTCTAAAATGTGGGGGGAAAAGGATCATCAAAGTCCTCTGGGAAGCTATAAAAATATCAAATTTCCTGACCCAAACATAGAATCAGATTTAATAGAGAAGAACGTGGCCAGGGAAAGTTTTACAAGTGCCCAATGATAGACTAAGTTTGGGAGTCAGTAACCTAAATGCCCTGTAACTTTTAAATTCTTTTTTAAAAATACTTTTAATGTTATCATTTTAAAATTTTGCTGCATACAATATTAATCAAATGTTTACATTCAATTAAATTCATGTTGATATTTTTCACTTATACTATGAGATCAAGAAGAATCCCAAAATTTATTGCTACTGTTTCTGTAGCCAAATGTCACTTAATATGCATAATATGAATTAGAAACTGTAAGTCATCTTTCTTACAGGACAATGAAGTATTTTATATAATTTTGTAAATATTATTCACCAGTATAGGTTGCTTACCAATAGAAATATTTGAAATTTATTAGAGAGAGTTTTTTTATAAAATGACTTGCATGTAAAAATTATTCTCAAGTTGGGTACTCTGCACATCTGAAAACCCAACCCTCTACTATACAGTCTAAAATTTCCATTGAATGATGTTTTTAATTTAAGTTTCTCTATTTTCATATATCAGCAGTAGATTACCACTTCATGTTACAATTACTTACAGCCCTTATCTGTGAATGAAATTCGACAGCATGATGTAAACACAATGTGCTGCCAGCAGAAGCAGAAACACAACTCTCCCTGCTCCTATCACACCTCATGTCAACATGGTCATTCATAATAATAAAAAAATACGCCTTCCAGGAAATAATTTGATTAAACCTTATCAGAACAACTAACATTTCCTGTTTTTCTGTGTAACATTTCAAACACCCTGAAATCTTACACGTCGATCTACATGGCACTGAAGCACATCATGGCAACATTTTTCAACATATGTCAACAAGATATTGGGTTCTGTTCTCTTCTGTGTGTCTCTGTGTAACATTGCAGGTGTGGATAAAAGAATACCCTGCAGTGTTTTATTGTTCTTGTATTGAAATTTATCCAGTCACTATTCAAAGCCTCTCAAATAGTTGCCTTAGATAGGTTAATTTATGTGTATTGGATAACATACCTGGATTTTACTGCTGCCACTACCATTTCCTCCCCCCGAAATATATGCCTAGATATTATTTTAATCCAGAACTTATCACTCACTGATAGGTCATTAGAAATGTGGCTACTGTTTAAGTTTTCTTTTCTGACAATGCTTTTTTTTTGTTTTGTTTTTCCTGAACCCAGGCAATCAGAAAGCAGCAAAGAGACATGGCATTCTAAGGAGACAGTGGCTAGTGAGCTAACACACGGAACCAGTCTTTCTTATGTCCATTGGCTGTAATGTTCAGGTGCTAGTGAGAGTAACTGGAAATCGCAGAGGCATAAGCAATAAGGCATGTCCACAGGCAGCTGGGCTGACAGGACCACTCAGTCACCAGTTCTCTCTCCATCCTGCCATCTTTGGTGCTTGACTTGTTTTCAAAGTAGCCAGATGATTAAACAGGTCTCCAATTCTAACCATCCTGTTCAAATTCCAAGTAAAGGAGGTGTAAAAATGACTTTCTGGAAGCGTTTACTACCAATTTATCCTTAAATATCTCTGATCAGAACATGATCATGTTGCTATAAATACTTTCAAGCAAGACTAGATTATTCTGTGTGTTTGAAGACAATTTCATTCCTGAACAATATAGAGTTCTGTTTCTATAGAAGTACCTTTAGGCCGTTGAGTCTGCTCCTTTGGCTCTATGACACTGTCAAGGGGTAAACTGATTCTAATGAAAAGATTTAGTCTCTTCTCAAGAGGACCAAAACTTTACCCACGTACCAAAACAACTCAAATTCCAGAATGTGCCAGGCGTGGTGGCGCAAGCTTGTAATCCCAGTACTTGGGAGGCGGAGACCGGAGAATCCGGGTTCGCCGCCAGCCTTAGCTACTTAGTGAGGCCCTCCGCAATTTCGTGAGACCCGGTTTCAAAATAAAGTATAAAAAATTAGGGCCGGGGATGTAGCTCGGAGGTAAAACGCCCCTGAGTTCAATCCCAGGAACCGCAAAAAAAAAAAAAAAAAAAAAAAAAAATCCAGAACGTTAGTTTTCTGTGTCTATGTCTCCATCAGGACATTAGATGGCACCACACAGTCCACTGATCTGAAGCTAACAGGCAAGTCCTTCTTCAATTATAAGAATACATGGAGCTGGGGTACAGCGCTTGTCTAGTAAGCCTAAAGTCCTGAGTTAAATCCCCAATACTTCAAAAAAAAAGAATATAGGAAGGTGGAGATAGAATAGTATATCTGTAATAAAAATTCCCACTCTGAAGACATTCACTGAAATTACTGTTGCTTGGCTTAAACCCAAGACAGCCATGTAGGCATAAAATGAACGTCTTCCCTGTGGCCTGGTGTGGCTTTCTCCCTAGGTGGTATTTCCTTATCCTTATTAACTTGACTATAATTAAAGTGGACAATGGAGAAGACACCCAGAGATCCTTAGAGATAAACAATTTTAGCAGCATACTTTGTGATGATACCCAGTTCAGGGGCCTCGAAACTCTTTTAAGGCACTTATAGCCACAGGATATTGTAGGGTAGAAATGAAGCTCCTTCACAAAGAATGTGCTAAAAATAATAATGGAATAATAATCTCATTCCAAAATACAACAGGTTTCTAAAGTATCCTTATAGAATAACATCAGTGATAGGAATTTAAGGTATATGGTACCCTAGAGAGATATCTAGTTCCTTAGTGAGAGATTTACAATATTTTGGAACATGTCATATTTTAAAAGCCTAAGAAAAATATACTGAAGAAGGTTCAGAATGAGATGTCAGAAAACCTAAGTTCAAGTCTGTTGTACATCTACATTTACTAGGTCTTTGTCTTTGCACAAACCACAGACATTCCTTAACTTAGTTTTGCCTTCTTTAAACTGCTATTAACCTCTCTACATGGAACAAATGAGATAATATGAATGAAACTGTTATGTGGATTATAAAATAGTCCATTATATGAGGTATTATTGTTATGACAGCAATCACTGAACAGCACCTACTGTAATAGAAAATTTTCCTTATACAAAATATGTCATAAAAGAAAAAAATTATATAATGTGCTGAGCATGCTATCAAGTATTGTATATTGCTCAAGGGACATTTCTGTGAAAACTTGGCATTGCTATTCTATCAGTGTCAAATGCATCATTGTGGCTGCTTTATAGAACACCATTATTTGGGGCATCTTTCACAAATTTCACATATAATGAATATATGTAATTTTCCTTTTTGAAGAAAAAATAGAGGGTGCCAGTTTCTTACTATTGAAAAGGTTTATAATTTATTGTAGTCATAAATTCATATCAAGGGCTCTGTGCCCTTGTTTCAACAAGCTTTAGAGGCCCAGCTCAAATATGTTTCTTAATGGCTGATAAGCTGCAAGAAACATACTGAATAATGGGGAAAATCTGACACCGTTTAGAATATGCAAATATGCCCCAGTCTATGCATCTTAGTGTGCAGATGGACTTTACCCTAGTGGACAGAGGATGCGACCATAATCTGCTGCCATATTTGCATATGTAGGGCTCCAGCCCACAGCAATTTTCATAGTATCAAGAACCATTTCAGAACACTAGATCAGATCAGGAAAATGGAGACAGCAAAGCTAAAGTTTCCAGCTTGCTGACAGAAAATGCCAGATTGCCTACAGAGATATTACCTTTGTGTTTTAAGACAAATTTTTAGCAAAGAGTAAATAACTCATTTCCACATAATCCAGACTCAGTCTCAACTTAGAGGTTTATATATTTAAATAACCCATATATATGGGCATTTGTTGGGTATGTGTATGCTCTATGACATATGTACATATGTCCTTAGATAGAAAAATCTATCTCCATCCTCACTTCTATATAATTTCCACATCTACCTACACATACACATAGATAAGCCTTACTATTTTTATGTCCTTTTTAAAATACCACCTAGTTTTACATAAGTAATATGTAAATTCTAATCATTATTACACATGAAGTTGCATATTAGCAATCTTCTGCTCCTCATTTTTCATTTAACACTATAGAATATACACATACTAATATCTACATTTCTTATTTATTTATTTTTTTGCGGTACCGGGGATTGAACCCAGGGGCATTCTACCTCCATGCTACACCCCCGGCCATATTTTTTATACTTTATTTTGAAACCGGGTCTCACGTAGTTGCGGAGGGCCTCACTAGGTAGAGAGAGACAGAGAGACAGAGAGACAGAGAGACAGAGACAGAGAGAGAGAGAGCTGAGGCTGGCCGCGAACCTGGATCCTCCGGTCTCTGCCTCCCAAAGTACTGGGATTACAAGCGTGCGCCACCACACCCGGCCTACATTTCTTATTTATAAAGGTACATAATTTCCACTTTACTAAGAAAGATCTGTAATTTATTTAACCAGCTACTTCTTAGTATATATTAGTATATTAAATACCATTGGATATTTAAAATTTAGCTCAATGGAAACCTATGTCAGTCATTTTCCAGGAGACCAAGTGTAAGTAGACATGTTGGTTAAAAGCTTATACATGTTTATAATTTTAAGAAATATTGTCATATTTTTCTACACAGAAATTGTACAAATTTATTATGCAAATAATAGTAAAAAACATGTACAAAACAATGTTACCAACATATTACATATAATCTCACTATGGGCTTTGGGTCAATATATTGTATGTAGAAAAGGAGGTAGCTTTGTGTAAATATGAGTGCATTTCTCTTATTAGGATTGAGGTTGAGTATCTTTTCATATGTTTAAAAAGCAGCTGTACTTACTCAATGACTTACTTCTCCCTATTCTCTGCCCATTTTCAATAAGGTTTTGATCCTTCTTATCATATAATAGATATTATCCCTTTAACAAAGTATAAAATATAAATGCCTTTTTTATTACAAGGTGTGGGGTTTTGTTATTTTGATTTGGTATTTAGTATTTAGAAACTTATAGAAGTTTTTGACTTTTAAGAAGTCATGGTGATAAATATTTTATATACACCTTCAGAATTTTAATTTATCACTAGAAAATATTTTTTACTTCAATGTAATAAAGAAATTATCCCTTTAAAAGTATCTTAAATTGTTTTCTCAGTTTTTTCTACACTTATAAAATGCCCTGATGATTTATAAATTCAATCTTCATTTTTCTTTTCCAGGTTACTACCCAGTTTTTCCAAAATTATTTTCAATATTCTCTTACCCTTCATTGATTTTATTTTATTATGTTATTTTATACCTTTCATTTTCATTTTTACTTTAAATAAATGCATATATAGTTAAGTTGTACAGTGTGATTTTGAGGTATATATGCATGAGTATAATGTGAAATGGCTACTCTAGTCACACTAGTTAATGTATACATATCCTCACATAGTTATGTCTGTTTATGATGTGTGGTTAAAAAACAAGATATACTACTTTTGTGAACTATAAAATGCATTATTGTTAACTGTAGTCACCATGTTATACATTACCTCTCTGGAACTTATTCATTCCACATAACTGAAACTTTGTACCTTTTGTAAAACATCTCCCCATTTCTGTCCCCATCACCTTCCCCCCTGAACCTCTGGTAACTAGCATTCTACTTTCTGCTATGAACTTGATGTCCTGAATTCCACATTAAACTAAGGTTGTGCACTTTTCTTCCAATGCCTTTCATATTTTACTTAGAATAATATCTTCCACTTTCATCCATGCTCATGGAATGACAAGGTTTCCTTCTTTTTAAAGTCTGACTAATTATCCTAATTAGTCTGGCTAATTTACATACCACAATTTCTTTGTTCATTCATTTATCAGTAGATGCTAAGATTTTTTTGTCTGTCTTGGCTATTGTGAAAATGCCACAACAAACGTGGAAATGCACATATGTCTTTCATATACTGCTTTTAAAACCTTTGTAAATATATACTCAGAAGTGAGTTTACTGGATTGTATAGTTGTTCTCTTTTTAACATTTTCAGGAATCTTCATACTATTTTCTGTAATAGCTGTACCAACTTACATTCACTCTAATATTGTACAGTAGTTCCCCTTTCTTCACAGTCTTGCCAATACTTATCTTGTGACCATGGCCATCTTAAGGGATATCTCAGTCTGTCTTGATTTACATTTGTCTGATAATTAATAGTGTTGGACATCATTTCATATACCTGTTGGCCATTTGCATATCTTCCTGGGGAAATGACTATTAAGAACCTTTGCCCAGTTTTTAATCAAGCATTTTTGTTTTGGTTTTGATTTTGCTATTGAGTGTATGAGTCACATGTATATTTTTAATGTTAATAGGTATGGTTTGCAAATATTTTCTATCGGCTAACTTTTCATTTTGTTGTCTTATTTCCTTTCCTTTACAGAAGCTTTTTGGTCTGATATAATCCTACTAGTATTTATTTATTTATTTATTCATTAATTTATTTTATTATTTACTCTTGCTTTTGTTGTCTATGTTTTACTATCATATCCAAAAAAATTCATTGCTAAGAACAGTGTCATAGAGCTTTATCCCTATATTTTCTTCCAATTTTTTGTTTGTTTGTCTGCTTGTTTGTTTTTGTGTGTGTGTGTGTGGTACTGAGGATTGAACCCCAGGGACATTCTATCTCTGAGATACACCCCCAGACCTATTTTTATTTTGAAACAGGGCCTCACTATGTTGCTGAGGCTGGCCACAAACCTGAGATCCTCCTGTCTCAGCCTCCCAGGTACTGGGATTATAAGCGTGTACCACCACCCCCGGCTATCTTCCAGTTGTTTTATAGTTTCAAAAATTACATTGAAGTCAAATTGTTTTGAGTTGATTTTTATGCATGGTATGAAATAAGGGTCCATTTTCATTCTTTTGGATATCTGGATTTCACAACTCCACTTATCGAAGAGACTGTTATTTTCCCATTGTGTATTCTTTCTGCAACTGTCAAAGATTAGTTATTTAATTGAATATGTGTGGATTTATTCCTGGGATCTCTGTTTCATTGGTCAATGTATTTGCTTTTATGCTAGTAACATACTGTTATGACTACTGTACATTTGTAACACAATTTAAAATCAGGAAACACAATGCTTCCAAATTGTATTCTTGCTCAAGTTTGCTTTAGCTACTTGAAGTCTCTTTGAGATCACATAAATTTTAGGATTGATGTTTCTGTTTCTGTTGAAAATGCCACTGGAATTTTAGTAGGGGTTGTGTAAAATATGTATATCGCCTTGGGTCATATGGTCATTTTAATGAAATTAATTTTTCAGTTCATAAACACAAGATATTTCCTATTTATTTTTGGACTCTTCAATATCTTTGATGTCATCAATGTTTTATAGTTTTCAGTGTACAGGACTTCAACCTTCTTGGTTAAATTTATTTTTATTTTTGCAACTATTGTAATTGGGATTGTTTTCTTAATTTCCTTTTTGGATAGTTCTCCCTCATTGTTTTTCTGTTTTGGAGACTTTTGGCTAGTACTTATTTATACATAGAACATCTAGAATTATTTTTTTTTCATTTCATTTACTGGTGCATTGTAGTTATACATTTTGATAAGTGTCAGGGTATCAGAAGCATGCATGCACACATTGCTCATTTAGCCCTCCCTCAAATCCCACCCTATTCCCTCCCCCTTCCCTCCTTTCCATGCTCAGCATAGTGATTGACTCTGATAAGTTTGTTTATATACATCATATGCATTAGTGTATATCCCTCTTCCCCCTCCCATCTCCCACAGTTAGGTCGCCTTCTTTGCTCAACTAATGTTTTCTCCTTCTTTGTCTGGAGTCCCTTCTAAGTCCCATTCTCCCTAGCTTCCACATATTAGGGAGAACATCCGACTTTTCACTCTTTGTGACTGACTAATCTCACTTAGCATAATGTTCTCCAGTTCCCTCCATTTCCCTGCAAATGATGTTATTTTGTTCTTCTTTATGGCTGCATAAAATTCCATTGTGTACATATCCCATAGTCTTGTAACCCATTCATCTGTTGATGGACACCTTGGCTGGTCCCAAAGTTTGGCAATTGTGAATTGTGCAGCTATAAACATAGATACGCATGCATTAGTCTGGTAGTTGGGTTTCAGTTCTTTTGGAAAGATGCCTAGAAGTGGTATTGCTGGGTCATATGGTAGGTTCATTCCCATTCTTCTGAGGATCCTCCACACTGTTTTCCAAAGTGGTTGCACTAATTTGCAATTCCACCAACAGTGTATTAGAGTTCCTACTTCTCCACATCCTTGCCAGCATTTGTTGTTGTTTGTGTTTTTAATGATTGCCATTCTAATTGGGGTTAGGTGAAATCTCAGGGTAGTTTTGATTTGCATCTCTCTGATTGCTAATGATGTTGAACATTTTTTCATACATTTATTGGCCATTTGTATTTCTTCTTCTGTGAAGTGTCTATTTACTTCACTTGCCCATTTTTTATTAGATTATTTGTTTTTTCTACCTCCAAAAAATACAAATACAAAAAATTGAACACAAGAAAACAATATGAAATAAATTTTCTCTTTGCTATTATTAATGAGTCCATGTTGAATTTATAAACTAATGTGGAGGTCGATCCAAACAAACTTTAAGCCTAGCATTTTACATTTAACTATTTCAAAAAGATAGTTTCACTGGGCGTGGTGTCGCAGGCTTGTAATCCCAGTACTCCAGAGGCTAAGACAGGAGGATCTGGGTTCGTGGCCAGACTCAGCTACATAGTGAGGCCCTCTGCAACTTAGTGAGACCCTGTTTCAAAATAAAGAATAAAAAATAGGGCTGGGGGATATATCTCAGAGCTACAAAGTCCCTGAGTCAATCCCCAGTACCACCAAAAAAAAAACCAAAAAAACCCCAAAAAGATAGTTTCACTCTGTGTCATAAGATGAAAGAGAGACAAAAGAAAGAAGGAAGAAAGCTTTTGACACAAAATGTATTGTTACTTAAATATTCTTAATAGTTTTGCCTATTCAATTATGTCTCAAGCTCCTTTGAGGTTGGAAAACATGTACTACAGTCTTAGTAGTCTCCTCACAGAGGACAGAAATTTTTAATGCATATGGCAAAAACCTTAAAAATTATTTATTGTACTAATTCCTAACTATAATTATGTGAACTATGTTTAGGGTTAGTCTAAGCACCTCCTCCCACATACATCATATAAAATGCTTAAAGTTAGCTACAGCAAATAGTTTATAGTTATGATTTACATATTATACATGTCATTAATTTTTATTATGTGTAGAAATATATAACATCTATATAATGTATAAACAATATTAGACATATTTTGCATACAATTCAAGTTCATAATATGTAAAATGTATCATATGAAATTGAATGCACACATAATATATTATAAAAGCTAAATAGTTTCCAGCTTATAAATTGACACAATAAATCTTATCATAAAATAATACACTATTTTTTCCACTATTTCTTAGGTCTCAAGAATTAGTATGTGATGCACTATTGAGAAATTCAGAGTTCCCAGGCACTTAAATTTGAGTGTCGTGGCCTGATTGAGGGCTCTAAACTGGATTCCAAAATACTGTCCTCTTAAATTTTCCCAAGTGATTTGATATGAGGATAATCAGTTAACTTGCTCTTGAGTTCCTAATTCAATTCTAAGATTCCTATATAATGTATTAATCAATTTAGATGTAGATGTACCAATATTTTTATTTCTACTAATCTGAATCTAGTGGCTTATTTCCAGGATAATAGAGATTCATATATACAATTTAGTTTTGTAGAGATTCAATTAAATGTCTATGTTATAATAAATATACAGTTTCCATGTGGATATTTAAAAACATATGTTTAATATTATTATAATTAAAATGAATATTTTATAATAAAGATACACATTTATAGTAAATATGTACATTTTCCATTTTTAGTTTAAAAACATATGGCTAATATTATTATAATTAAAAATGAATATTCTTTCCAGTATCTTATGTAGAAAGATATCATAGAATTATACTACTTACTACTACTTATTCTAAACTCTCCCATGCCTCCAGAAATTGCTCTTAGAGATTTCTGGAAATTTATTTTACTTTCTTTTTTTTTGTCAGACATGTAAGATTCTTTTTTCTATTTTTTTATGATTAAATATTTATGATGATTTTTATTTTATTTTTTTAACTTTTTATGTCCATTTATTGGTGCATTGTAACAATACATTTTGATATATGTCAGGGTATGAACATCATACATGCACACATTGCACATTTAGCCCTTCCTTCAAAGAGGAAATTCTGATTTTAAGTCTGATAGCTAATTATATTATTAAAATATAAAGAAATCTATGTAACACACAATTAAAATGCCACTAGATTAGGTATTTTGATACTTGAGTTATACTTTTCAAATATTTTTATCAATTAAAAATTGTTGATAAGTTACAGAAATAGACATGCATACTGAAGCACAGATAGATATGTAGATAAAACAGATATGTAAAAAGACTACATTCAAAGTCACCAGATATTTCACAGGATTGTTAGAAAATTTTAATGTAGATCTCCAAAAGTAGAGGTACCAGATGCTTTTTAATAACAATTTATTTTGAATTTATGAAAATAAATACTCATTTTCAATTCTTTAAATTTTGTTTCTGTTAATTAACCATCCTTAAATTTAGCAATTTATTTTTATTCTTTTATTGGTTCATTATAAATATACACTATTGTGAGATTCAAAATGATACAAACATGCATGCACATATCACCCAGTGTTCTCTAAATTTAAAATCACTCTGAAATTTGTATTCTAGCAGGAAAAGTATTCGTTTAGGTTTTGTTATGGTTATTAACATGATAATTTCTACATTCATGTCCTCAATGCCAGCAGAAATACAAGAACTAGGAAATAATATAATCACCAATAAAAGGAGGTACTATTACCCAAAAGCAAAATAAATGCTGTTTACAGTTACTAAAGCCATAATTTTGGAAAAGCTTTAAAAATAGAAAATAGATTTTATATTTTTATATATATTTATATGTACATATATAGTCATATTTAGGCTTGTATTTGAGACATCTGTGATCATCATTTTGTCTCTTTTCTCAAAATTTTAGGTATTTCACAAAACTTCACCAAAGTAAAGAATGATAAAAACACATTAAAATCTTTTGTTTGGAGGAAGTAATCTCTTGCATATTTTAATTGTGTAAAAAATAATCATAAGATTACTTTCTTCAATGTTTCTTTGTATTCAGAAAAAGGTGCTTTTTAATTTTTTCCATAGCAATGTAGCATCTTTTATTGTTTTCTAATATAATGCAATATCTATTTAAAATTTATTTTTCTCAAATATGCAAAACATTAATAGCCAAACTGATACAATAACAATTGCTTTTAGAAAAATAGTCATAGGAAAGTGTAAATGTATTGTAATGGTATATGTATTTCAAATGTTAGTCTAGAAATATATTACAGAGTGATGATAGGAAGAGTATTGAATAAAAACCATCAAAGTGTCTTCTTATCAAATAATTGACAACTCTGATGCATGGTACTGTTTAAAACCATTGCCAAAAAGTTTTTGGTTATAGACATGACACAAACCATTTTATCATTATTTAATTCACCATTCTGAATGTAGTATGAAAAGCTGAGAGTAAAATGCAACAGAGACTATATTAAAAGCCTAAATTTTTAATAATCTTTATATAGAGCAACTAATTAAATATATTTGTGGCCGGGTTATTGTTAAGGCCCTAGTGTAAAATGTTGAAAATATAGCTTTAAGTGTTCTAATAAAAAACTGTTCAATTGGAATTTTACCTTTAATAGAAAGATTAATATGATAGAATAGTAGTAGGAACTAAAATCAATGTTCTGATTTTATACACACACACACACACACACACACACACACACACACACACACATACGCTGAGTCAAGTCATGTACATGGTATGTACAGGAGTCTCCCATATTCCTATGCTATTATTACTTAGGCAACTTTATTGAAACAATCAAATAATGGGATGAACTTAAAACTCATTTTCAAATAAAAAAATTTCAGTGGAATAAATATCAAGCTTTACATTATAAACTAATAATTTTCTCGAAAGAACTTATCATTTGTACCCCAATACTGAGATTCATATGCAAAGACTTATTCCTTAAATATGTCATACTATATTTCTGTATTTTTAAGTTTTATTTGTTAGAATTCCTGACATAAAGTGATTCTGGGAAGTCTGAGTTGTCACAGTGAAAACCCCAATTCAAGCTAGCTAAATCCAAATATTAAATGGTTTGCTATGAAAACGATCAGAATGGAGCTCAGCCTGCCAAATACAAGAGTCGGGTACTTGAATGCCACTGGGACTCTCCCTTTCTCATCTGATTCTCTCTGGTTCTCTAGCTCTAGACCAGCTTTCTCTAGAAAAAAAAAAAGTGGCTTTTCCCACTTGCAGAGCTTCAGATGCTCTAGTTTGAATCTCCTGTGAGAGCAGAAACATGCTTTAGCTTCAGTTATAGAAACCTCATAGAAAGGATTCATTGTCCATTCTAGGAATAGCTCACCTGCACTTTAATTAGTTAGCTATGCCTTGGGTAAGGTAAAGACCAGCTCACTCTGGCTAAAGTACAGGTCATATTATACAAAGTTGCAATGTTCATGGGAAGGAGATAGTTCCTAAAAAAGGAAATCCAACATTAGAAGAAAGTTTGAGGAATACAGTTGTGTTAGTCAGCTTATAGTTGCTGTGAAAAAAAATACTAAGGTAAACAATTTAAAGGAGGAAAGGCCTTTTTGGCTCATGGTTTCAAAGGTTTCAGTCTTTGGTTGGCCAATTGCTTTTAGGCCTGTGGCGAGGCAGCTATCATGGCAAAGAGTGCATGGCAGATGAAACCGGTTCACCTCTCAGTGACTGGGAAGTAAAGAGAAAGGAGGGTCCAGGGTCCTTGTATCCCCTATAGGAGCACACCCCCAATGAAGTAACTTCCTTCCACTAGACCCATCCCCTGAAGGCTCCACTGCCCACCAATAGTTCCACGGGCTAGCAACCACGCTTTTTACATATGAGCCTTTGGGAGACATTGAAGAACCAACTACAAGAACAATGTATCTATTTCGGTTACCCATGTAAGGAACTTCTTTCTGGAATATTTCTGATATATAGTTTCTCTTTCCCTCTTAATTGAATAATTACTAAAATTAACAATTTATTAGTTTGGTAACTATTACAAAATGGTGGCAGGCCAACTTGAGACCCAATCTTGAGTCTACCCCATGTTCCATTGGTGACTTTTTCCAAAACTCTAACCTCTATACTTTCACCTTCCTTGCTATAAATTAATTTAATGTGCTTCCCACCTAGCATTGTCATAAAGCTAAAATAGATTAATGTGGTAGAGACCAATCCCTGTATATGAAAGAACCATCTAAAACAACAGTTCCTATTAGGCCAGAAATTCCTCTCACATTCTGCTATAAACTGCCTTGATATTTTTGTTCATCCTCCTATTTCTGTCATGGAGATCAATGCAAATTATGTCAAAAATCTCTTCTTCATAAAAATGCTTAAAATATTTGAAGATAATATGTTATCATTAAGTGCATTTGATATTTTTGAATCTAAGGCAGAATTTATCAGCATGTAAAATTGTATCTTGCTATATTTAACTTATCAAATATCTGTCAAGATTTTAAAGTATGGATTTTTGTATGTAGAATACTAGATGTCAATCTCAGCTATGTGTATTTGGTAATCACTACTATATCTTTATCATATTTATTGAAAAGGGGATTTAAGGTACAAGAACCAGGGCAGATCTTAATCTTATCAATTTAGAACTCTACCAAGTTTGACAACAACCAATATATTTTGAATAAAAACATTTAATAATCTACAAATCCACCTATTTGATTTATATTCTCACCCACATCTTTACTTTGCCCAAAAAGTTGTAAAGAAAGACCTTAGCTGTACTCTTCTGCAATTGAGATTTGTAGGATATATGATGGAATGTCGACAGACATAACTGAGTAAATGCAAGCAAGTCTTTACCATCTCAGGAGATGAGTCTTAATAAGATTAATAATGTGTTGTTTGCCTAATATTTGGAATTGTGATGAATACTACATACAATAAGATACATGAAAATGTGTTTTTATCAAGTGAAGAGAAAGAAAATATATTGTGATGCAAATTCCATTGATCTTGTATGAAACAACCACCAAAAAAGTAGGTTAGGCTAGTTTGCCTCAACTGGTACTCACCGAATTCAGGCTATCTCTGTAATTACTCCTTTCTAGTCTACTGCTATGCCATCTGTTTAGTGTCCTATGAATTGTGCAGAGACTAGGTGATACCAAATATTGGACGATAATGTTATTTCCTTAGAAACAATGCTACAAAATATGCTTAGGTTCACAAGTTAGCCTTCAGAGGCCTAATTATCCATAACATAGACATTTTTACCTTTGCTACATAGGAAAATCCCCCAAGAAACTTTAAAAGTTCTAATGATCAAGGAATTGAATGCAAACCAATTGAATCCTAATCTCTACGGAGATAATTTTTAAAGCTCTCAAGGTTGGTTTTAATGTATAGTCAGACTAAACTGTGGAATGACAACTTCCCAGATTCTAAAAGCATCATTGCTAGAATAATGTGAAAATAACATTCTTCTGTTGCTTCAGGCAAAGTTACAAACTAGGAAAAGTCTGTGTGACCTCTCTACCCCTGGTAGACCTCTCTCAGCTAGCCAGTCTTCATGACTAGCAAGCTCTGCACTGCAGGGCTTTTTCTGTTTCCACAGGTAAATGCACTTTTAAGCAAAACTCCTTTTACTCTTCCTTCTCCACATTTGAAATTCTCAATCCCTCTCAACTAGGTCCACATGTGCTTCTGTCAGTGAATTGATTGTTACTTGTGCCATGTCTCTTATAAGGAACTTGTGTAAGAATATAAATCTACCATGTCACTAAGCACAGTGTTTGGTTCACCTGTCATTCTTTTCTTAACAACCTTCTCCATGGAGGAAGATGGGTGATAATTTACATTCTTGCACAAGTACGTCATTTCAGAAGAGTAATTGTTCCCAGACTGCTACAGGTTTACAGGCTCCAGTGTTCTAGTACTCCTGATTGTTAGCTACTTAAACTGTGGGCTGTAGATCAGCAGCAGCATCAGAATCACTTGAAAATGTGTTCGAATTATAGAATCCCGGTCCCCACCTGAGTCATAACCTGAATTTTTAACAAAACCACCAGAAAAAATCATATGCACAATAAATTTTGAAAACCAATGATCCATAGTATACCTTAAAAAGAAAACAAACTAATGGAAAAATTAACACATGCATTTCTGGTGGTCATGTTGCTAGAGGAATTATATTACTCAAGTGAAGTAGTGTTGGCCTAATAGTAGAAAGTATGAAGAGAATAGCATTTGATCATGAAGAATCCCACTCTTCTGCTTTTTGACAAGGTGACATAGGCTAGTAATTTAATCTTAGCCGGGCTTGGTGGCACACGGTTGTAATCCCAAGATTAAAAGGCTGAAACAAGAGGATTGCAGGTTCAAAGCCAGCCTCAGGAACTTAGTAAGGCCCTCTGCAATTTAGTAAGACCCTGTTTCAAAATAAAAAATAAAATAGGGCTGGGGGTGTAGCTCAGAGATAGAATGCCCTTGGGTTCAGTCCCCAGTACCATACACACACAAAAAAAAATGTAATTTAATCTCTATGAGCCTCATTTCTTGTTCTCTAAAATGAAGCTAAGAATATTCACATTTCAGAGTTTCTAAGAGACTTAGTTCTAAAGTATGTAATGCATTAAGTACAGATATGAGGCACTGTAGATGCTAAAGCTGTTGCTTCTTATAATATTGTAAAGCAAGTCAAGAGTAATCATTTGACTTATCATTCAGGGTTTATGATGGCTCTTAAAAACAAAGAGGTTGAGTCAGGCGTGGTGGTGCACGCTTGTAATCCCAGTACTTTGGGAGGCAGAAACTGGAGGATCCGGGTTCGTGGCCAGCCTCAGCTCAGCTCTCTCTCTCTCCCCCCGTCTCTCTCTCTCTCTCTCTCTCTCTCTCTCTCTCTCTACCTAGTGAGGCCTTCCGCAACTTAGTGAGACCCGGTTTCAAAATAAAGTATAAAAAATAGGGCCGGGGGTGTAGCGTGGAGGTAGAACACCCCTGGGTTCAATCCCCGGTACCGCAAAAAAAAAAAAAATAAATAAAAACAAAGAGGTGATGGTCAGATGAGAATCCTAGTTCTGATTTGCACATGCCCAAAGGCTGGCTGGTCTGTGTCTATGGTCCTAACTTTCCAAACCCTGAGTTCTCTCAGTTAAAAATGTGCTTGAAATGAATTAATTCAATGTCATTTTGACCTTTAGCCTTTGTGAATCTCATAGTTAGCCAGTAGTATAGCACTTTAGTTCTACTACTAGTTTCTGTAGATACCTAATGGTGTGTTACATTTGACTCTGGAGAGATGAAATTATTAAAAATATTTAGAAACATTTAAAGAATGTTTTACCTTACTCCTTAATTTTGGCTACTCTTTGTGTGTCGGACATTCTGCTACATGATGGGAGTGACATGGCAGAATCATACTTAAGTCTTGTTTAAATATCTTAGTGATTTCTCAATATTACAAAATTTATCCAAAGCAATGGGCTATTCCTCTATTTTCTTTCATATTTTGACCTTAAAAGTCCATGATCTCTTCTCAATACAAAACATAGTCCTATCTTTTGTCTTTTCTGAAATTTTCCTTATCAGGTTAGTTCTTCTACTTATGGAACATAACAGATTGCCTTTTAATAAGTTTAATGTTCATTTTCTGGGAGATTTGTTGTGAATTCCTTTGAAAACTTACTGTTTTAATTTCCTAGTCAAATTATCTATTTTTTAATAAATGCAACATAAACTTGTTTCCCTAATGTGTGTGAGAGGGAAGGGGGTTGATACTCACCTGAATAGTCAGAAATCCTTCACCTATTTTTATTTAGGCTTTCCTTTTTCAAATTCTAACCAGAATCCAAACATAATTTGAAAGTGACAAAATTAGTTTTATTTTATTGCAGGTTTACTGAAGTAAAAGTACACACCTCTTGAAGCAAAGCTTCATTTAACTTCAAATTTCTCTTTATACTTATTGTACAAAATGTGTTTGGCCTTCAGAAGTTGGCACTCAAATTTCCTTTATAATATCTACAACTAGCTAGATATTAGCATCCCAACAACCTTCCATAAAAACACCTGAGCCCAAACATCACACAAATGCTTAGTCCAGCAGTCCCACCTTATCTGTGATATTGCTTCCCATGGTTTTTGGTAACTACAGTCGACTGCAATCTGAAAATATTAACTGGATGTTTCCAGAAATAAACAACTCAGAAGTTTTAAAACATGCACACTTCTGAGTAGCATGATAAAATCTCATGTCATCCCGTTCTGTTCCTCCAGGGAAGTGAATCATCCCTTTGTCCAGAATATCCATGCTGTGTGTACTCCCCACCCATTAATAATTTAGTAGACCTGTTGTCAGATCAACTGTCAAGGTACTATAGTACTTGTGTTCAAATAAGGTCATTTGTAGCCTAAAATGTCACAATGCCTGTGTCATTAACCTCACTTCGGCTCCTCATATAGGCAATGCATCATCTCTCATCATCCCAAGAAGCTGCAAGATACCTTGAGAGAGAGAGGCCACATTAATATGACTTTTACTACAATATATTACTATAATTATTTTATTTTATAATTATTCTTGATCTTTTTCTATAACTAATTTATAAATAACATTGTCATAAGAATTAAGTATGTATTAAAAAACTTATTATGTATCTGGTTTGTTATTATTCATGGTTTCAGCACCCACTAGACATCTTGGAATATATCTTTTGTGGATAAGGGGGACTACTGTATGCATATTCCACTCATTCGATTATTACCTCCTTTGATTTATAAGTACTAAAGGTTTTGTATTGCTATGAGGGAAAAGGATGACACAATTCTTTGATAATAACTGGGGTGGGATGTGATTGATATAGGATAAAAAGTAGCATTAATTTTCAGGCTTTAGCCTCTAAGATATGTTTTATTATAATTTACAAACAGAAGCATTTGTCCTGAACTGCCAGTTTTTCCATGCTGAGACATGTTAATGGAATGACATTATTACTCAATAAAACTACTTAACACATATCAATAGTTTAAGTTGCCCCCTCCAGGGGTTGGCTATGAAAACTATTTGCCACACCAGGAGAAGAGAAAATAATAGAAAAGACAAAAAGAAACATAGCAGGCAGTTGCATTTTGCATTGAAGAAAATTCATTTTGTATTTGCTTATGTCAAGATGAAATTAAAATCTCCAAAGTATCACATAGAATCCTCACTTAGGTTCCATTGTAAAAAACTCTCAGAACATTTTAAAATAAAGCTGTAATGAGATCCAGTTAAAAGTGTTTGTTTTATTCGACATATTTCAGTAATATGGATATTATTGTTCTCTTCAAAAACAAGTATGGAAATGTTGGACACACACAGAAGCCCACTGAAGCTGTCTGACCTTCCACTCACTCCCTGTCATTCTGTTTCACAGGAATGGCCCGTAGCCTGGCTTGGCTCTTTCTGATACTAACAAGTGATCATAGGACATGTGAAAAATATCCTTATATTGTTAGGTTGAATTCATCCAAATTCTAAATTTAAGGTAATTTCACAATATTTTTGTAATTCCGTAAGAAGAATATAAGTTCAGGTAAAAGTTACTGAATAGCCACCAAAATAGTAGAAAAACATGCTTTTCTTCTTCCCAAGGAAATTTATTTTTTAAAGGATCCTACTAAGACTATTAGAACTTTATATTCAAATAAATTCAAACTATGCCATAAATTTAACGGGACTCAGTTCTCCCATATGTTTTATGCATGTTCTTTTCAAAATCTCAAAATATATGTATCAAAATTCTACATTCTCCTTAAAGTGTTTTAGTATATGTTCATATTACTCCTCATGGAATTCTAAAAGACTTTTAATAAAATAATACATTTAATATAATATAATGTAGTTAATATAATATTATACATATAATAAAAAACCCCAGCCTACTATATTTACATAGTAAATATAACATAAGTGTGGAAATCTAGACGTATTTGAGCTCAAATTCTGAGAATCATTTCTCTTCACACCCAAAGGGGACTTACAAGGAGATTTTTATATACCTGGCACCTCAACAGGAATTCACAACATGACTTACATATTGTAGTCTTAATCCTACATTTTTGCCTTTCCCAGGATTGAGAGTGTTTTGAGTTCCATCGCTGACTAGGTATAGTGAGTTGAATAGTTTCCCCAATCCTATTCAGGTTAATCTGATGGAACCTCAGAATGTGACCCTATTTGGAAGTAAGGTCTTTGCAGTTAATATGAGGTCATACTTGATTAGTGTGGTTTCCATATCCAATGACTGGTAAATTTGTAAGAAAAGGAGAGGATGAGCAGAGAAAATGTCCAAGTGACACCGCAGTAATTGGAGCAATGTCTCTATAGCTGAGCAATGCAAAGAATGTGCAGCAGCAATCAGTAGCTAGAGATGGGAGGTAGAACAGATTCTTCTTCAGAAATTCCAGAAGGAACCGGTTGTGCCCATCCTGAATTTCAGACTTCCAGCTTCCTGAACTTTGAGAGAATGAATTTCTGTTGCTTTAAGCCACCCAGTTTGTGGTCATTTGTTAAGACAGGCATAGGAATCTAGTGTACTAGGCTTCTTTCATTATGGTTTAGCACTTCTTCCTGTGCTTAATACCATTAATCTTAAAATTGATGTTGACTTTTGATCCCTATTGCTGTCTTACTAAAGACAAAGCAAGACTTTATGTGAACCTAATAAAGTGTATTATCAGAGTTCTTAAACTGTAAGAGGTGTTTTAAAGACCCTGTACCTAGTACTTTTTAAATTTTTAAAAAATTTATCAAAGAGGGTCCCACAAAATGTTGGTTGACTCTTGGCAAAATAAGTTCCTGATTCCTAGGTGAAGCCCAATAAAGCATTGTTGAATTAGTGGATGACTGAATTAATTTATGTGATGTCCTTTAAACCTAGCCATCTGAAAAGTAATATTCAAAACTAAAGCTAGTATCTTTGAAAATTCTGGATTCCCATTAGTGTCATCCTTCTATCCTAGAAAGAAAATCAGGTAAGAGGTATCCACAAATAGAACTGGGCCTAGGGTTTGTATCTCTACTAATCAACAATAATAAAAAGGATGAGACCAATCAGTTGAAGCAAAATTTAAATTCAAAGTAAATATACATTTTAAA
Organism: Glis glis; assembly: GCA_004027185.1. Lineage (NCBI taxonomy): Eukaryota > Metazoa > Chordata > Mammalia > Rodentia > Gliridae > Glis > Glis glis. Next base: position 17,553 of record PVJS01008035.1, on the reverse strand, counting down.
TATATCCCCAAAACTTGCATGTTAAAACATATTTAATATATGTGTAAAAGTTCATATTTTATATTTAAAAGACCTCTTCAATTAACCAATTTTATTCCAGCACAAAATAAAATTTCAGCAGATAATTCAATAATCAATCTTTCCCTCTTTAACATTAAAAGTAGAATGTTGTATCAACAAATACACCCTACACAGCCAACTCTTCATATCCATGGTAGTTAAGTACCACAAAACTAAATTAGCAAATAGTGAATCAGTGCTTTTAAAGAAAGTGTAATATTAGATTCCTACAAGCCTCTAGTCTCAACATTTTTATCAACTGACCAATACATATCCTGGTTTCATGTGTGCTTTTGTTTAAGGACACCTTATTTAGTATGCATTATTGATTCATTAATTTTGAATCCAGGGTCATTAACACTATTACTCATGCTGAACTGAAGTTTATGTAATACAAATATTTTTCCAAGGAGTCTTCTTGCTCCTTGAAAAACTGGGCATTTAATCACCATGCCTAAGATACATTTTACACAGAAAAATTACAAAAAAACACATATGTGAAAAACTGAAACAAGAAAGCAGAGGATGATCTTATTCAACCTCAGTGGGGAATGTGCACATTGAGCCACTTAAAATTTTTGCTGCATTCACATTTCCATGAATGATTATGAAATTGTCACAAGTATTGACTTGGGGATTTCAAATATATTTTAGGGAGTATATGAATTTGTGAATATAGAATCCATGAATGAGTAACTACTATAGTATTATTTTGTAACAAATCACTCTCTTCTTTGTTTTCACATTCTGTGATCATTTCTTTTATTACCTTTCTACTTTTCCCCTTCTATTGTTGCCAGATATGCTATCCCATTACCATGTTCCTCTTCAAGGCTCTGTTTTCACATTTTTAATACTTAGGTCCGTGGCTACATTTCTTACTACCCACCACAGACGTCCACATAAATTTCCTGCCAACATTTTGGCACAGTATTTTCTTTTGAGGGGTTTTAATTGTGCCTAAATTTATTATTTTAATGAAAGGAACCGGAATTGTTACATTTATGTGTCAGTTTGAGGGACCACAGAATACCCAGACATTTGGTCTAACATTATTCTAGGTGTGGCTGCAAAGATGTTTCTACATAAGATTAACATTTAAATCAGTAGGCTTAGTAAAGCAGATTGCCCTTCCTAGTGTGGGTGGAACTTAATCAACTGAAAATAATTTTAGTGCACCTGCATCTTGACGGTAGCACATCACATGAGGTGAGGTCTGGAATTTTCCACTTGTGACATCATGTCAGCACTCCAAAAGCTTCAGATTTTGGAGCATTCAGAATTTGAATTTGGGGATTAGGTAGCTATAACTGTATAAAGACATCTGTTTATCTGCAGAACCTTAACGAGGCAACACTATCCTTAAAGTCACCCACATTTTGGATTTTTCTTCATTATTTTCTTTTTTCTCTTTCATACAACTAAGTTTTCAAGCCCTTTCATTTTTCATTTTTCTCTTCCATTAAATATCTTTCAACTATGATAGTATTGTTCTAACCATTCCACTTTAAATATCCTAAACAGAACAGTAGCTGTATAAATATGAATGTATTTAAACTAGAAAGCCTATATAACAATGATTTACTGAGGTATTTATTCTAATGATACTATATGTAAGAAAGATATGCATTATGTGGCACATACAATAATTTTATAAAAGTTCAAATAATAGGATCTCCAAAATGTTAAGAAAACCAAGTCCCCACTGTATGGGGTTGGAAAAGGACATCCTTGGAGAACATGACCATGGATCCAGAGCAGGAATGTCCAGAGTTTGAGAAATTGAATAACATGTTAGGGTGAAGCATGAAGTCTGTGCTGGGAAATGGTTGATTTCAATTTTTGAAGAATAGAAATAGCTATTGCATAATTATGAATGGAAACTAAATAGGTGTGTTAAGATGATGAAATTGGTGATTGTGTATTCGATTCAGGAGAGCCAATGGTTTGCACCAGCCTGAGTCTGAAGTCCTAAGAACTGGGAGATCTGATGGTGTCAGTTCAAGTCCAAGATCAGCAGATCTTGAATATCTCCCCAAAGCCCATATGTTAAAGGCTGTGTACACATGCTGGGCATGATGCTACTGGGAGGTGATAGAACCTTCAAAAGGTGTGGCCTAGAGGGAGTTCTTTATCTCACTGGAGACTTGCCCTTGAAAGATGTAGTTGTAATCTGGCCCTGCCTCTTCCTCTTTCTCTTTTTTTGCTTCCTGGCCATGAGGTGAGCACATTTGATCTTCCATGTGCTCCTGCCATGACATACTGCTGTGACACAGGCCCCCAAACAATGGGACCAACTGACCATGGAATGGAAACCCCAAAACTCTGAGCCTAAATCTCAGAGTCTCCTTATAACTTGATTATCTCAAGTATTTTGTTATAGTGTCAGAAATCTGATTAACATAGAACACCCATGCCCCAGTTCAAGCTGTGCTTTTACCTGATAAAAATGCTGCACATGCCTTCAAAGGCAGAGTCTAAAATATCTGGGGGAGATTTTTGGATAATAAAATGACTGGAGAGTGCTACTGGTATTTAGGCAAACTGGACCCAAGCATCCTAATTCTACTACATCACAAGAGTGTATAGATAGATGATAGATAGAGAGATGATAGATAGATAGATAGATGATATATGATAGATGATAGATAGATAGACGATAGATGATAGATAGATGATAGATAGATAAATAGATAGGTAGATACATACATACATACATATATACATGCACACATATTATACATATAATCACCAAAAGACCATTGTACTTTGAGGTAGTCATTGCTAATTTTTTCCATAGGAATGTTGTTTGTTTCTATTAGAAAGATAAGCTAATAAAAGTTTATTCTGATTTCTAGGAATACTCTGATATCTCAAAACCTGCCTATATATTTGTAATTAAAATATTTTCTTAGGGTTTTCCAACTGGGAAATTTGACATTTGAGGCATTTGAGGTATAGTATTTCTCTGATATCTCTGGTGTGTGCGTGAGTGTGTATATTCATACATATATATATATCCAGTAGCATTAAAACCTTCTTCCTAGTCACCATGTAATCTTGTTAAAGTAAAGATTGTTAAATCCTACCTTAGAGTTTCTGATTCAATAGTGGACACAGGGTAGGGTTGAGAATTTGCATGTCTAACAAGTCCCTAAGTAATACTGATTGCCATTTGTATAGTCAGGGGGAAAATGAAAAAGCAAAGGACATCACCTAGAAATGTTCTCCTTGCTTTTTTATTTCTACATGGTTATGTGGAAGGAGAGTTGATACTGGGAGGAGTTTAGTAAAATACTGCAATATTTTGGCTTATAAAATCTTTTTGAAATTTACTTTCTCTTGAAATGAACATAGGGCATGAGATGACCTGATTTATGAATACTGTGTGGCCAGTGAAATCAAATAAAATTCCTATGGTCAAATATTCTCTGCTTCTCTTTAGGTGACCTGTTTTGTAGTGAGTTGTTCCTGTAATAGCCATCATTCCATTATATATACTGAAAAGGAGAAATCTCAGATTCTTCCTGACTCCTATTTATTTCTCACTTCTGTAGAAAGAAGCAAAGACCACCCAAATGAGAACAAGCAGAGGTTGTATATTCAGAGCTTTCTATAGCAAGGGAGTCAGCCACCATCATCTGTGCAGAAACTCATAGCAGAAGATTGGAAGAGCTTTGTAGAATGTGAAAATGGAAGACTCACGTATGCCCTTTTAGGGACTGCTGACATGGGGAAGCTGGAAACAGGCTAAGTAGATGTGAAGCATCCTATGGCATTGTCCTCCTTTAATTGGCCCTAACTTGGAATGGGGCAAAAATAAGGTAACATGTGAGTTTCTGATCAAACCCTGGTTACTTTGATCTGATTGCTACAAAGACAGTGGTTTGGCTTCCTGGGCTGATTGCTACAGGTTGTGGATGAGAATTCTGCTTTGATGTATGGTATGGCAGTTTTACATTTGTCTGTTTGGTATCTTCCGTGATTACCTGTTAGCTGCTACAGGTCCATATGTGCTGCTAAGTCTGTGTTTCAAACCATACTTCAGGATTAGGTCATCCCTTTCTTATTTTCAGCCTAAGTTGAGATGCGTCCTGATGGCAGACAGGAACAGTAATACTATTGAAAGCTCACAAGGTTCCTACAATCTTCTGATCAGGATGAATAGATTATGGGTACTTACCATTCTATTGGTAGAGAAATTCACAACATCAAGGTAAAAGAAAATGGAAAGAGGGGAAAAATCATATTTTATAACTGTTACCATCTATCAGAGCCACAAAAGGGTCATTACAGTGAAAGTAAAGGGGAAATGGGTTAGGATAGTAGATACAATGATACATACAATGATATATACAGTACATACAATGATAAAAGTCTTAATAAAAATTGATTCTGAGAAATATATTATTTTTCTACAATTCTATACCATAGGTCACTTATGAAGTTAATATTTGGTTATTATATCTCTGATAACATATATTTTATATTTTACATTATTCATGACTTTAGGAATTTGAAAACTAATAGAAAATGTGAAACTACTTTAATGTGCTATAATATTTCTTACACATTCAATTTATTTTTTCATAATATCACAACAATTCATATTGCTCTGGCAGTACATTTTTCTATGAAAAATGATGATGTGTAAAAATATATTAACCATTCATTTCTAATATCAGTATGTATCTCTAGTAAAATGATTCTAAGGCTTAAACTTAACTTATGATTATAAGTATGGTTATTATGACCTTTATGCAAGTATAGACATGTTAGATTTTTTTACCTTGGGGAGGTCTTTCCACTATAATTGTTGGCAATGTAAAAATTTTGTCTATTCTCTAATCTCCTTGAAGGCAGCTTGATACAATCCATTTGTTTATGTCTCACTGTGTGGCAAAACACTAACATATATTACAAGCTCAATAGATGTTTGTTGAATAAGTAAGTGAATGAATATAAGTATGATGATGTAGGGAAGAAATGGGGCTGAAAATAGTTAGAAAATGTGCCTTGTTGCACCGCGTTCTATGAGAAAGGCAAGAGTGAACTTGTAGTTCAAGATTTTTTTTTATCAACCACAGTGAATTGTCTCAAAACTGTATTTCTATCCCTCTAAAGAATGAGTAAGGAGATAAACACACATAGGGGAGAATCTATTAGAATGCACAAATCCTAGAAAACTTAGTGTCACCTCAAACTATAGTATAGGTTGAAAAAATTCCTTTCCTGTATTAATTGAAATTTTTCTTTCATCAACAAACAGAGATAATCAACCAGTTGTAGAATGAACTGGCTGCTGAGATGTTTCTCAGTTTCATATTTACATTTCTATACTGAACTTTAAGGTAGTAAGGCTGGAACTCTGCAAACACACATTTCTCCTTTGCCAGAGACTGTTCCTTCATGGGTTTAGAAAATACAAAAAACTAAAACAAAGTGGGAATCTGGTGGAAGAAGAAATGTTTTTCTTCATGTTTGGCTTCCTGTTCCTCGTAGCATCACCCCACAAAAGAGCCTTCACTGTAAAAGCAGTAGTTGGTTCCATTAACGGAAGTTGTCTTCATTTTTCTATTTGCTTCCCAAAATCCTAGAACCAACCTCAACACAAAACTCAGAGATACCACCACCAGCTAGCTTCCTTGGATATCTGAGCTGCACTGGCTGTACATCCATATTCCTAAGTTCTAATTATCCTACCCTATTCCTGTTGATCCACAAGTATTCATGATGGAGAATATTTCTGTATTTATTACCTCTGCATCACTATAATTTCTATTTGTGCATTTCCATTCTACCAGTAGATATATGTCCAATATTTTTCTTAAACTTTATCTGTTAAAATAATTGAGGTGGTTCAAGCTTCCTTATTGCACCCTAACAGATATTTAAAATAAGAAATTCCATCATTGGAAATGAAAAACAGATGAAGCCTTAGATATCATTAATTTGATTATTTTTCTTACACGCCTGTTTAAGATAAGCTTTAAGCAGAAAACAGAAGTTTATTGGGGGTTGGAATGAGAAAGAAACATAAGTAATGTCAATATGTGAGGTAATACAAAGATAAAGCAAACCCTAAACTTCTGATTTCAGGGTGGTTATGGTAATATAGACACTGGTTACCAACAAAAAGGTAAAATATAAAATGTTTATATCATTCCCAAATTTTATTGGGCAATATCCACATAAATATAAATAATTATAATATAAAATATTATATAGAATATTAATAAAATACAGATTTAAAATTCTGTTTTTAAGGTGATATGAGCATTTAAACATCTGTAAAATAGGCAAGAAAAAGAACAACTATTGATACCTCCTGCCTTCGCATGCATATACTCATAAGATTGCCACATTGCTTTAGCCATCTTGACAAAATTTTGGACATTTTTCATGCCAATCACAGTTTGCTTTGCGTTGTTTCCTTTTTATGGAACACTGCTTTTCCTATATATATTCACTGGTCCAACTCCTATACATCTAACAAAGTTCATCCAAAGCTCAGCTCAAATGTCACCATCTCTGAGAAGTCTCCCCAGCTCTTCAGTAAATATTAATAACTTCCTTTGCTGTGTCCCCTAAAGGCCTTGTTAAAAAATTTTGAATAAGTACACACACACACACACATGCAATTTATGTTAATTACATATTCGGTTGTCTATTTCCATTATGAGTGAGCTCATCCAGGTTAGGAATCTTGCATTATCTATTCTTGTTACATTATCTAGTGTTGAATAAATGGTTGTTTAATGAAAAAATAACTTAATATTGAATTCATTTTTGACCATTAGCTAAGATATATATAAACATATAATATATATACATATATGTACATATATATACATATATATATATATGAAACCCCATTAAGCAAGTAGAATAAAAGGTGTTTCACATTTGACTAATAGTTCAGGTTTCCATTAAATCATTGTTAATTTACACAATGATGTTGCTGGCATTTCTGAACTGGTATTTGGGTCCAATAATTTGATAATGTTTGAAAAGACTAAGAAGCTAGACATGGTGGCCCACAACTGTTAATACCAGTACTTGGGAGGCTGAAACAGAATTATGGCAGGTTTTTGTCCAGCTTCATCAATATAGTGAGTAGCTCAGCAACCTAGTAAGACCCTGTTTCAAAAACAAAACAAAAAATTTTAAAAAGGGCTGAGGGCATAGATCAGAATGCCTTTCAGTTCCAGCCCCAGTATCATAGCGTGTGCTGGTGCTGGTGGCTGTTGGGTCCCCATGGCTCTCAGAGACCAACCCCAGCAAAGAAGAATCAGAATCTTGTTGAGCTAGTGATTGCAGAAAATCATCATAAAAACAATCACATTCTTCTCTTCATGCTCGAATACCTCAAGACTGAGACTCCCTAAACTGCCCAGCCAAACCTCCCAGCTGAACTTGGATCAAGAAACGACAAGACCTTCCTGTAGGGAACCAAGTGTTATACCCCACACCATCAAGGCTACTGCAAATCTACAGACCAACCAGTGAAATTTTCCAGGGAACTCCTGTGGCTACAGTGGAACTCATTGCTTCCTGCAGGGACCAGAGGAGTGCTCCTTAAGAACATGAGTTTACAAACCATCCCAACAGGAGCCAGCTCTGCTACAGGGAATTGCTTGGCACATTTGCAAATCATCCCTGTGGAGGTGGGGGCAACGGCTACAGTTGGACATGGCAAAAACATGAATTAGCAGACAGTCACTAGGGACACTTGGTCCAGAGGGACCTAGGGTCTGCAGTTCACCACACCCCTGCAGGGTTTCCAGCAATCACCACAGGACAGCCAGAAGTGGTGTCTGCAGGGTGAAATAACTCAGGCAACAGCGATGCAGGCTTGGAAAACTAAAAACTCATGCCCAGTGGTGTTTGGGTGCCACAATCACCAAGGCTGGAGGCCAACAAGATCTCAAGTGATCATAGCTGCCTGGAGCAGTCGTGGTGTCCCTGGGGATAAATAACTGAAACCCCCAAGCCACAGGCTCAGAACAGTACAATCTCTCCCTGCCAGAGCTTGGGTCCTGAAAGTAGGGAGGCCAGGGACCAACAAGGGTTCACATGACCACAGCTACAGGATCAGAATGCAATACTATCTCAGAAAACAAAGTTTGTGCCTGGCAAGTACACATACCAGTGACTAACAAGAATCCACATAATCACAACCAGCAGATCAGCAGTGGTGTCCCTGGGTCATTGAAGCTCAGCCATCTGAGCCACAAGCTCAGAACAAAGTAATTTTTGGCCCTGCTGGGCTTTTCTCCCATGACTACTGAAGCTGGAGGTCAGTGTTTTGTGATGTTTCACATGTTCACAACCAGCACAGCAGTGATGGTGTCTGTGGGGCATTAAATCACAGCCAGCAGGCTGCAGGCTCTGAAGAGGACCTCATAGTCTTTGTCTCTGATGAGTTTGGGCCTGGAGAGCATGGCTGCCTGCAGCCAATCAGAGACTCCAGTTTTCCTGCATAGACTAAAAACTATATCCTGCTAAAGAGCTTCTAGGGGACAAACTCAAAAGTCTGATTATATGAGACAGATTCATTGAGGCAAATACATAACTACAGCATAGACCTTATAAAGGAATAACAAATAGACATAGGACTCTCACACAAAGAGGAAGAGGATGACAAGACAACAGAAATACAAACCTGAGAATTCTGAAAACAAGAGAATTAAGATCAACAAGGAAATAAAAACTCTCACAACTCAACAAGTTAGATCACCAATATTGAGCTGCAGAAAATGCAAGAAGGAGAATTCATAATGTTGATTTTCAATATGATCAAAGGCCTCAGAAATTAAAACAGAGAAATTGTACAGGAAATTAAAGAACACATGAATAGAGGAATTGAGGACCTGAGTAAGAACCAAAAAGAGTCCTTGAAAGAAATGAAAGTAAATAAATGAATTAAAGACCTCAATATAAACCACCTTTGGCAGACTATATCACATGGAAAATAGAGTCTAACACTTGAAAGACATTCAAAATGATCACACAGTCAACAATATAGAGAAAACAACACAACAACAGACCAGAACATTCAAGAAATATGATATAATATGAAATGACCTAGCTTATGGAAAAGAGACATTGAAGATCTAGAAGCACAAACCAAGGGCATTAGGAACCTCTTCAGAGAAATAATATCAAAGAATTTCTGAAACATAGAAAAAGAGTTGGATACCCACGTAGAGGAGACATTCAGAACATCAACAAGACAAGATCATAGAAGAACTTCTGTACACCACATAATAATTAAAATGACTAACATAGAGCCCAAGGAAAGAATTTTAAATGCATCAAGAATAACAGAATGGGTTGTATTCATAATCAAAACAATAAAAGTCACTCTGGACTTTTCAACCCAAGACATGAAAGCCAGGAAGGACTGGTTTGATATACTTCAAACCCTGAAAGAAAACAACTTCCAACCAAGACTGCTTTATCCAGCAAAGATATCATTCAATTGACAGAGAAACAAAAACCTTCCAAGACAAGCATAAACTAAAAGAATTCATGACAACCGAGCTGTAACTAGAGAAAATACTTAAAAGAAGTAAAACAGAGAGAGAAAATAAAGAAATGAATACCAGAAACAGAGAAGGTTCGAATTCCACCAGATGGGCAACTAAGTGAAGGAGAAATAACACTATTAAAGAGAATGACAGGAAACTGAAACCATCTCTCAATAATAACACTGGATGTCAAAGGTATAAACTCCCCAATTAAAAGGCATAGACTGGCAATGTGGATTAAGGAACATAATCTAACTATATGCTTCTTGCAAGAAAATCACCTTAAAGGAAAAGATATCCATAGGCTAAAATGGAAAAGATGGAAAAAGATATACCATGGAAATATATACTGAAAACAAGCAGGGTTGGCAATGCTCATATCCAACAAATTAGACTTTAAAGTTATCAGAAGAGATAAAGTGGGTCACTTCTCACTAATAAAAGAAACAATTCAACAAGAAGATTTAATGATAGTAAATATTTATGCCCCAAATGTTGGCACACCCATTTTTATAAAATAAAATTTTCAGGTCATTAAGTCTTGAATATACCCAAATACAATAATATTGGATATTTCAACACAGCATTCACACCACTAAATAGATCTTCCAGACAAAAGATGAGTAAGGACGCTTCAACATAAAGAACACTATAAACCAAATGGACCTAATAGAAATATACAGAATAAGGCCAGGCGTGGTGGCACACGTTTGTAATCCCAGTACTTTGGGAGGCAGAGACCGGAGGATCCAGGTTCGTGGCCAGCCTCAGCTCTCTCACTCTCTCTCTCCCTTTCTCTCTCTCTCTCTCTCTCTCTCTCTCTCTCTCTCTCCTTAATGAGGCCCTCCACAACTTCGTGAGACCCGGTTTCAAAATAAAGTATAAAAAATAGGACCGGGGGCATAGCGCGGAGGTAGAACACCCCTGCGTTCAATCCCCGGTACCGCAAAAAAAAAAAAAAAAGAAATATACAGAATATTCCAACCAACAATGATAGAATACACATTCTTCTCAGATGCTCATGGAACCTTCTACAAAATAGAATACATTCTGGGCCACAAAGCAAGTACCAGCAAATTCAAAATGTGTCATATAATTCCTTGCATCTTTTCGGATCATAATGGAATGAAAGTAGAAATAAACAACAGGAAAACCAAAAGAAATTACATAAATACATGGATACTGAATGATATACTTTTGAATGAGGACTGAATCATAGAAGAAATAAGGGGAATAAAAAAATTCCTGTAATTAAATGAAAATAGAGACATATACAACATACCAAAATCTATGGGACACTTTGAATGTGGTTTTAAGAGGAAATTTTATAGCACTGAGTTCCCACAGAAAGAAAGAAAAACAGAAAGTCACCAAATAAACAACCTAACGACACACCTCAAGGACCTCAAAAAATAGGAACAGACTAATCCCAAAGGCAGTAGAAGGCAGGGAACTATTAGCATTAGAACATAAATCAATGAAATAGAGAAGAAGTACCAAAAGATCAACAAAACAAAAAGCTGGTTCTTTGAAAAGATTAACAAAATTTATAAACCCTTAGCCAACCTAACCCCTCCAAAAAAGAGAATCAACCCAAATTATTAAAATCAGAAATGAAAATTGAGACATCAACACAGACAGTGGGAAAATCCAGAGGATCATTGGAAACTATGAAAATGTATATTCCAATAAATTGGAAAACATAGAAGAAATCAACAGATTTCTAGACACATACAACCTACCTAAATTGAACTAAGAGGATATGGAAAACCTCAACTGACCAATAGAAAGCAAAGAGATAGAAACAGCAATAAAAAGCCTGCCATCAAGGAAAAGCCGAGGTCCAGACAGATTCCCAGCTGATTTCCACAAAACCTTTATAGAAGGACTAAACTGAATACTTCACAAGTTATTCTGTGAAATAATCAAAAGAAATAAAATCCTTCCAAACTCCTTTTATGAGGCCAATATCCTCTTACTACCCAAATCAAATATAGATCCCTCATAAAAGAAAATTACAAATCAATATCCTTGATAAATAAACATGCAAAAATTTTATTTTTTATTTTTTGGTGGTATAGTATATGAGGTTTTATAAAATGTGAGATTCTAGACTGGAAAAATGGAGATTTAGAGGACATAGAAAATTTATTTTTATGTATGTATGTATTTATTTTTAATTGGTGCATTGTATTCATATATCTTGATGGGTTTCAGGATGGTAGAAATATACATGCACACATCACTCATTTAGCCCTCCCCCAATTCCCACCCCATTCCTTCCCCCTTCCCTCCTTCTCATGCTCAGCATAGTGACTGACTTTGATAACTTTGTGTATGTACCTCATGTGCATTAGAGTGTTTCCCTCTTACCCCTCCCATCTCCCCCAGTTAGGTCACCTTCTTTACTCATCTAAGGTTTCTCCTTCTTTTTCTGGAGTCCCTCCTATGTCCCATTTTCTCCCAAGCTTCCACATATAAAGGAGAACATCTGACTTTTCACTTTTGTGACTGATTAATCTCACATAGCATAATGTTCTCCAATTCCATCCATTTCCCTGCAAATGACATAATTTGTTCTTCTTTATGGCTAAGTAAAATTCCATTGTGTACATATCCCATAGTTTTGTAATCCATTCATCTGTTGATGGACATCTCGGCTGGTTCCCTAGTTTGGCAATTGTGAATTGTGCATCTATAAACATAGATACACATGCATTAGTCTGGTAATTTGGTTTCCATTCTTTCAGGTAGATACCCATAAGTGGAATTACTGGGTCATAGTTTCATTCCCATTCTTCTGATGATCCTCCACACTGTTTTCCAAAGTGGTTGCATTAGTTTGCAATCCCGCCAACAATGTATTAGAGTTCCTACTTTTCCACATCCTCACCAGCATTTGTTGTTTCTGTTTTTAATGATTGCTATTCTGATTGGGGTTAGGTGAAATCTCAAGGTAGTTTTGATTTGCATCTCTCTGATTGCTAATGATGTTGAACATTTTTCATAAATTTATTGGCAATTTTAATATCCATTCAAAACCAGGGTGAAGACATCCTTTTCAACAAATAGTTTTGGAAAAACTGGTTATCCACTTGTACAAAAATGAAATTAAATCCCTTTCTCTCACCCTGCACAAGAGTCAAATCGATATGGGTCAAAGACCTGGAAATTAGACCAGAGACTTTAAAATTACTAGAGGAGGGCATAGGTCCAACACTCCAACATATAGGTACAGGTATAAACTTCTTCAATACGACCCCCAAAGCTCAGGAAATTAAAACAAGAATTAATAATGGGATAGCATTAAACTAAAAAGTTTCTGCTCATCAGAGGAAACCATCAAGTCTAAAGACAGCCTACAGAATGGGAGAAGATCAGAGGAGAAGATTCTCTGATAGAGGATTAATATCTAGAATATGCAAAGATCCTAAAAGACTTACACATACATACACACCCACAACAAGTAGCCTAGTCAAAAAATGGGCATTTGAACTAAATAGACACTTTTTAAGAAATACGAGTGGCCAATAAATACATAAAAATGTTCAATATCATTAGCAATTGGGGAGATGCAAATCAAAACTACACTGATATTTCTTCTAATCAGAATGGCAATCATCAAGAAGTCAAACAACAATAAATACTGGCCAGCATGTGGGGAAAAATAGGAACTCTTCAACACTGTTGGTGGGATTGCAAATCAGTACAGCCACTATGGATATCAGTATGAAAATTTCTCAGAAAATTGGGAATGGATTCACCATATGATCCAGCTATTCCACTCCTGGTTATCTTTCCAAAGGGTCTGAAATCAGAATATTATAGTAATAAATTCACATCTGTGTTTATAGCAGCACAATTCACAAAAGCAAATTATGGAACCAACCTAGGTGTCCATCAACAGATGAACACACAAATTGCTTCAAACAAGGACCTTGACAAACATGATGTGGAGAACTAAACAAGTCATCCACTATTTTGCTTTTTTCTCTACATGCTTCATTACTAAACAATGCAGATCAAGTAATCACAAACTACTTAGCTCTATGATTTTGAAGGTCCTTAACAGATTAATTTACAATAGCAATTAAATGTAAATTGACTGAAATACTTAATTATGCAAGTATATAATAAAGCTAATGGAAGGCCTTTTCATTCTCAACTAAACTGCATACTCCTGTTTAGTTCATTAAATAAATAAAATAGGCTCAATACCATTTTAGACTCTAAATTTAATATTAGTATTTTGACAGATAAATTTTTATTAGGATATGGAATTTAAACGTGATATTATGTACATATGTGAGTAAGCCAATTACAATCTCAATATCATGTATGGAAAAGGGGGTTGGGGAGGGAACCAGGGGAAAGCTCACCAAGTGCTGTGTGCATGTAACTACTACTATGAACTACATTATGATGTGAAACTATAATGCACCAATAAATGTATTAAAAAAGAAAAGAAAGAATAATGAACACAAGGAACCAGTGACTCATGTGACCTAAGAGATTCAATTACATTTTCACAATGCATGACTATGTATTTTTATAATTGAATGATGTTGAAAATAAAAGGACATAAAAGCCATTTAAAAATAAACACTTTTTTAGAAAACATGGAAAATAAAGACAAAAATTCTTTAAAACATTTCTCAACACCTAAAAAGGGCAGTTAGCCAAATATTTATACACACAAGAAGGGAAAATTCACAATTTTCACAACTATGGGATTATGTGGGTTCTTCTTACCTAATTTATATGACATGATAATATTGCTAAAATTATTAGATATTCTCCAAAATAATATTTTAACTAACAGAGTAATGTTTGTCTCTGGCTTAGTAATCATTCATGAATTTATGGCCAATTTTTACGATTATTTTTTTCTAGGCAATCCCAAGGGAGTTATAGTTCAAGATTTTTTAAATACTTTTATTGGTCCATTATAGTCTCACATCATAATGTAGCTCATAGTGATTGTGACATACATGCACACAGAACTTGATGAGCTTTCCTCCTGCTCTCTGCACTCACCCCTTACCCATACATGATATTAAGATTGACATTGGTATTCTCACATATGTACATAAAATTTTGGGGTGCTCTGAGAGGGAAGGGGTACAAGGGAAGGGGAAGGGGAAGAAAGAAGTGAATCTATGGAATTACTGTCATAAACAATGTGTATATATGAGATTATACCAACATCATTCTCAGTACTACATGTGGGAGGGAGGCGGGGGGGAGGGACACCAAGAGCTATGTGCATGTATGTTAACACCAAACTGATACTCATTGTGATGTGAGACTACAATGCACCAATAAAAACATAAAAAATAGGTCTAGGTAACAGATCTTTTCGTCTAGTTCCTGATGAAAGTCCATGTATCCTTTGTTAGACAGTGGAAACTGAGAGTGGTATATACATAGGAACTGATTTCATGCCCATGTCTGCTGTAATCCATGATAATCTGTAATCCTAATGTATACCTCATTTCCAAATATTGAAGAGGTAGACCGGGACCAGGTGAGGGGTTCCTGGCATAAAGACAGATCCAACTCTGTACTGAATTGCATCATCTTAATTCATGTTGGGCTGGGCCTGGATGGTAGCAGTGAAGCACACAGATGGCCTAAAATGTTCTTGACATCTCAGAGGATTTAGCCACAAGAAAATTCTCAAGGTCATGCACTTTTGAGGCCAGAGAATTGGCACCTCCTTCAGAGACTGTTTCTGATCATGTTGCCATTTCTTATGACTATGTTAACTTTCTTTTGAGTCTTTAGGCATTTACACCTTATTCAATCCACTACAATTGAATGTACATTTCTGTTTTATAAATATAAGCTCATCATGGAAATTTTCCATACAGTAGTCATGCATTTGGAAGAAGGAAGATCTTTGCTTCTCATAAAAAAAAATGTCAATTACTAGACAGGCAGCATGGTGCACACATGTAATCCCAGTATTTGGGAAGCTGAGTCAGGAGAATCACAGGTTTGAAGTCAGCCTCAGAAATATAATGAGGTCTTCAGCAACTTAGTAAGACTCTGTTTCAAAATAAGAAAATAAACAGGGCTGGGTGTGTAGCTCAGAGGTAGAATGCCCCTTAGTTCCAACCCCAGACCACCAAAAAACACAACAAAACAAAAAAATCAATTACTAACTTCATTACATAGATATGACAAATTAAGGAAAAATTAGTATATAATTTATATATATTTATTTTGTTCTGATTTCTTCTTCAGGCATGAATATTAATATTCTGAAGTCCAGATATTTTCTTATGACTGTCATCTCTTTCTTTGTCATTTTTAATTCTTATCTTTTGAGCATCTTTGACTTTTAATGACATGTATGTATTTTATTTCTTCTAGTGTAAGTATTACTCTATTCATTTGTAATTTTTTTACCCTTCCTTATTTTTTCTATTTCTCTTTTTGTTTTCTGGAGGTAGTCTGTTTATTGTAGTGCTGGGGATCAAATCAGGTCCTGGCACAAGTGCTCTACCATGAGCTACATCACTTTTGTTCTTACCTCTTGATAGCCAGAGCTTCCTCTAATTCATTTGTCCTCCATCTCTTTCATTGTCTCATATGCAAGTCTAATTCTTCATACTCTCAAGTTGATAGCATAAAATAGATGTTTTCTACATATTTTTATAGTCAATCTTTCCAAGATTATATACTTCTGCAATTTGAATTATTATGTTCTCCTTTTCTTATATATAATCTTCTCAGAGGTCTCACTTTTATTTATTTCTCTATCTCAGTATATCAGCCACAAAGATCTATTCTAACCATATTTTTGTCTATAAACAAGAAGAAATATTTCCCTTGCTTCTCTTCGTTGTGCATTTTGATATCAGAATGCACTCCCTAAAGTATAAGCTTGGAAGGCTGGTGGATATGTGTGATTCATCACCAAATTTCAAATAGCAACAATCATTTCATACTGTGTGGTTGGCAGATTAAAGGACAATATTTTGTTTTCAATTTCTGGTTATCTTAAACACTCTGAATTGCTTCTATTAGAATGATGAGATAGAGAAGGAAAGAATATAAATGATAAGCAGGAGCCATCAGAGAATAGCTTCCCTATATGCATTCTTTGTACTACTCAATCTACTTGCTTTACATGAAATTCCAAGGCCTGTTCACTTATGCCCCAGATCTGTAGTTCTTTTTAGAAATACTATCTAAAAGAGGATGGAAAAAAGATGTCATGGTTGTGTAGCATGGTAGAGGACCAAACCCTGGGTCATAGATTGTAGTACACAACAATAAAGTGGCACATTTCTGATTGGTGTAGACCAGTAGTTTCTTACAACAGATGCATTTAGTTTGGTCTGCATAGTCCTTTCAAATTTTTTAAATTTAATTTAAATGCCTTTAGACATGCCATATACTCACTCAATATATAAGCCCAAATTTCATATAGGTGAGAATAGATTCTGAAATTTATGTTTCTCTTACTCACATGCCTTTGATAGGTATTTGAATGTACATTCTCAGGAAGATTCATATCTACACTAGAGGATGAGCAGGTTTAATTATAATTGACCTAGTGGGTCAGAATAGACCATTTATTTTAATAAATTTTGTTCTTGTAGTTAGTATAAATTTACCCAAGATTTTACAAATAGTGTAGTCTTTGGTATTAATGCTCAAAATATTATAAAAGCTTGTCTTTTGTTGAGAGACCAAAAGATATTTCAAGTTAAAAATATAATTAAACCATGAAGTAAAAAAATCTGTACATACACAAATATCAAAGTCAACTAC
The DNA here is from genome assembly GCA_004027185.1 of Glis glis. NCBI lineage: Eukaryota > Metazoa > Chordata > Mammalia > Rodentia > Gliridae > Glis > Glis glis. Next base: position 175 of record PVJS01008035.1, on the reverse strand, counting down.
TATGCCTAGCAGGTAAAGGAGGGAGGGGGGAGGGAATGGGGGTGGGAATTGGGGAGGGCTAATTGACCGATGTGTGCATATATACTTCTACCACCCTGAAACCCATCAAGATTACAATGCACCAATTAAAATAAATAAATAAATAAATAAATAAATAAATAAATAAATAAATAAA